>VSMD01113943.1:0-80528 GCA_008750895.1 Mirza zaza
GATAATTCCCATTTTAATCATTTGGACTATGACTTTTTTAAGGCACACAATGCTTGCTTAGCATTACTATTTCGTGGGACTCAACTTATTAAGCTTCGCAGAACCATCTGCATGAAGTGTTGTCGTTTGAATTCACTCTTGTGAATATTAGAATACGCTGAGTAGAAAAGTCTCTAAATTTTTTAAAAAAATAAATGATGTTTTCCAAATACTCAGGGCAAATTTAATATTTTGATTTAATATTAAAATAAAAGTGTTTCAACAGCAACTTTGAAGTTCACATTTCTCAGAAATGGAAAACAAAAGCAACAAATTTGTATATAAACATGCTTTTATTGTCTTCTATGAAGGCTGAACTTTACATAGGCAAAGCTCTAAGCAATGAGTAAAGAACAAGACGCTTTGGAGGTAGAAACACACACTAGCACACATCATTAGGTGGCAATGACGTTCTAAAATGACACTTCAAAGGCCGTTAATGCCATAGTTACCCAAGAAGCATTCGATGCACTTTCCTTGGATCCCATCTTATAATTAGGTTACATATTTGGTTTTTATTGTATGAAATCCTGGAAAGCTTGGATGGGGAAAGAATCCCATAGACTCCAAGGCCAAGTGCACTAGCAGGAATGGGATTCTCAAGGCTGTAGTCCTCGGTTTCATTTTCATGTGCACAGGTGACTCCATGAAAGCAGGCACACATCTCCCCTGGGGACTTAATTCATCCATTAGTTTGTACACTCTGAGGTGTCTGACATAATTGAGATTTCAAGAAGCCGGAAGGGTGAGAAGGATGAGCAAACACCTGGTAGGAGAGCAAAGGGCTTCAAAGGTCACTTTAGGAAGAAGATGACTCTCCCCTCCAGCTCTAGCCCACCACCTCCTTTCTGGGCTGACAGCTGTGCGGGTGACAGATCTGAGCCCTGCGTCCTGGCTGCGGGACACAACCGGCCTCCTGGACAACCGCAGCTTTCCCCGTGGGTACGTCCTCATCTCCCTGGAAAAGAACGAGAAGCTGTCTTCTGCCCAAGTAAAGCCCTCGAATCCTGGCTGAGGGTCTGAACCCGGCGCCTGCTCTCTCCGGCCCTGCCCGGCGCACCGCAGCTCTAGGCTGGGGGAAGGGGCGTTGTGGTCCCCCAGCTCTTCCTCTGCTTCCTCTTGCAGCCTCCGGGCTTCCTGCAGATCTGCTGAGGTTCCAGGATGGGCCCCTTGTGTCCTCGGGATAACAGGCTGCACCTGCAACGTGAAACCCAGCGGAGGCAGCACAAAGAAAGAGGCCAGTCTGCCTTTCCCCTTCCTCGGATCCCAGCACCTGGCCCGCGGATTCCCGACGAAGCGACTTCTGGGTGCGTGGTGATCGTCGTCCCTCTTTTCTGGACTCTACCGTACCTTTGTCCAACTCTCCACATTCCTTTTGTTTTCATTTCTTATGTGAAAATGAGCGGAGTTCTCCCCTCCTCTTCAAGTTGGAGCATTCACCCACTCGGCAGGGAACACAGGGAATGTTCTAGCTCCAGGCCTCCTTGCCTCAGGATTCCAGAGCTTCGTAGAACTGGAACTTTGAGGACAGTGAGGCAGAGACAAACAGAGAATCGGAAATCTCTCTCTCTCTTCCTCTCTCCCTTCCCTCTTCTGGACCAGCCTGCCCTGGTGTGTCTCGGTTGTCGCCTTACATCCCCCATCGCGCGCTCCTGGGGGGGGGGGGTCCGCCCGTGTCCCTTCCCGCCCCCTCGCGTCCTCAGCCTGGACCGCTCCCTGCCCAGGTGCCAGCCCGTCCTCTCCCGCCCCCTCCTGTCCACACCCAGGTCCCCTACCCAGCGCGTCCCTCTTCCCACCTCGACTGTTCACCAACGAAGTTTTGCACCCCCGGGGTCTACACTATTTCTTCCCCAAGTCGGGCAGAGCATCTCTCCAAAGAAAAAGTGGGAAAAGGTCTCCATAAACTTTGCTTTCGCGGATTCCCCGGTCTCGGCGCGCGAGTGCGTGAGCACACACCTGCCCCCCGCACAGCGGCGCAGGTGCACGCGCTGGAGCACACGCAGGGCCGGGGGGCCTGCCAGCCGGCAGCCGTTAAGGGTGCGTTAAAGTCGCTTGCGGTAGCGGGCAGGGACGCGAGGCGCAGGCAGGACAGGAAAAGAATTTCGAAATGAGCTTGGGAAGCGTAGACCAGAAAATGGTGATTCCAAAGACACACACACACACGCACATGCTCCCGCACCCAGCAGGTCTGGCCGAAAGGCGCTCACTTTTGAGCACAGACCCTTGTGGACCGCACCGTATATAAATCTCCACCGAGGTACATCTCTCTTTGGAGCTGACAATCCCTTTCGTCTACTGACTTCTCGGTGTGGTCGAAACCCGCCCGGCGCACTTGAGGATGGGGACCCTGGCGCCGCCGGAGCCCTCAGCCGGTCTGCAGAGCCCCCCAGGCAGGTGCGGGCCCCCAGGCCGGCTGAGCAACAAGCGGGCTGTCTGCAGGAGGGCCGGGCTCCTCTCTGCCCTGTCCCCGCGCGGGTCACCTCTCCCCGCCACCCACCCCCGCCCCCAACCCAGCCGCCAGCCGGGCCGGTCGAGCGAGCGCAGGGAAGGAGACAGCTGAGCGAGCGACTCACCCCCAGCTTCCTGCTGCGGATCTTCACGTAGCCCTGCTTGACTATGTCGTTAAAGTTGGAGGCCATGGCCAGCGCGCCCGGGCTCGTCCGCTCCGCGATCCGCTTTCCGGAGTCGAGAGCCGCCGTCCGCCGCCGGGCGCGCGCAGGTCTCGCATCCAGCCCGCCGCCGCCAGCAGCAGCGCCGCCGCCCGGTCCGCCCCGAGCTCCTGCCGGCGGGGACCCGGGGTCGGTGGCAGGGCCGCCGCGGACGGGGAGCCGGGCCCGGCGCCGCGAGCAGCGCCAGCCCTCCGCGCTCGGGTCCCCACCTTCGCCCCCCGCCGCGAGCCGAGCGCCGCGGCCCGCGCCGCCTCCAGCTGCGGGCGCCCCCTCCACGCCGCCGCCCCCGGCAGCACCCACGGGCTGGCGCCTCACTCGGCGGCGCACAGCTGGCCGGAGCGCACCATCGCGGCTCCCCGGCGCGGGGGGTGGGGGAGGGACGGGGGGGCGGGCTGATTCGCCGGCCCGGCTCCCTCCCCCCGGCCCGCGGGGTGGCGGGGCTCGAAGACGCTCGGAAGACGCGCTCCATCACTCCGGCGCGGGCGGGGCGCTGCGCCCGCCTCGCCGCGCCCCGGCCCCGCTCCGCTCCCGCCCCCTGGCCGCGGCGCTCCCCCGGGTGCGGGATTCCTAAGGACAAGCCTCCCCATTCCGGGCTCTCAACCTGCACTCCCAAACTGGACACCGGGGAAGGGGCGGCCGGGGGGCTCCCCACGGGAGCGAGACAATGGTGTGCTTCGGTGCCGCGCTCACAGTGCGCTTTCACGCCTAAGCGCGCGCGGCCCTGCCAGGGCTTTGCCCCGTTCGGGACTGCACACCGACGCCAAGCCCTTCCTGGTGTACACAAAGAGACCGATCGTGCGCATGTGTCTAATCCTCCTGCCGCCGGAGAGACGCGCGATCGGCAGCCGGTCGCCGGCGTCCGCCGCCGAAGAAGCAGACAAGACCGACCGCTCGTGGTAGATTCGTGCACGGCCCGCGGTTAACTAGGGCTGAGAGCGGCTCGTGGCTCTTCTCGGGCAGTGGAAACCACAGCTGCTATCAGTGGATGCAAATGATGTACTGCAACGTTCGACTTGTGAAGACAAAAGAATGAAGAACTTTCTCCCCTTAATGTAGGAACATATGGTATTTAAAAGCAGGGTTTCTTCCCCATTGTCAAGGCATTTTAGTTTTTTAAAAATATTTTATAAGATTCAAGGAAAAGGGGAGTACTGAATTTTGGCTGGAGACAATATATGAATTTTACTATAGGCTAGACCATTTTGTACTTAGTAGCTAAGGATCTTTTTTAATTGAGAAAAAATGTATAAGGACTGAAAATTTTATGGTGCCTCCATTTATAAAGAGTTTATAGTTAATAAAAGTTCAAAAGATAATGCTTATTTCTGCTTATTACACAAGCGGTATTTTTCCAGGTTCTCATTTAAAATTTCTTAGCACTACTTGAAACATAATATTGAGAGAGTAAGGAAACTGAACTTGATTTGGGGGCGGGGAGAAAATATATAAAAGCTTGAAGAACAAGATATCATGTCCTTCACCCGAATCAAATGAGCATCCCAAGGGCAATTTTTTGCCTCACCCTTAGAAAGGGTCTCCATGTGGAGTCTATGTAACCCAATGGAAATGGAAATCCTAACTTGCCTTAACATCAGGTTATTCTTATTCATTCATTTATGTGGCAAGCTTTTTTTTTTTTTTTTCTTTTTGACTACCCACCTTGCAAAGTACCAGATGCTGGAGCAACTACTTAGAATAGCAGGGCAAGGTTCCTTATGCTTTCATTCTGGAATGGGCTCAAGCTCTGACCTTCCCAGAAAATTTGCATTAACTCCCAATTAACTCCGTGTAATTCCCTCTTTTAAATAAATGGGACATGTCTATTGCTCACATTTGGTACTACTGCATGACTAAATTTTAAAAAATATGGATACTTTATGTTTGCAAGTGATTTAAAAACATTATCTTGGCCAGGCGTCCTGGCTCACGCGTGTAATCCTAGCACTCTGGGAGGCCGAGGTGGGCAGGTCACTCAAGGTCAGGAGTTCAAAACCAGCCTGAGCAAGAGCGAGATCCATCTCTACTAAAAATAGAAAGAAATTAATTGGCCAACTAAAAATATATAGAAAAAATGAGCCGGGCATGGTGGCACATGCCTGTAGTCCCAGCTACTTGGGAGGCTGAGGCAGGAGGATCGCTTGAACCCAGGAGTTTGAGGTTGCTGTGAGCTAGGCTGACACCATTGCACTCTAGCCCAGGCAATAGAGTGAGACTCTGTCTCAAACAAACAAACAAACAAACAAACAAACAAAAACCCCAAAACCAAAAAACATTACCTTATCCAATCGTCTTTGAAACTGCATATGTTAAATGAAGGGTACTTGCCATTTACTAGATGGGGAAACTGAGGTTCAGACGTTCAGTTGCAGAACCACAATTTCAAAATCAGTTTTGGGTCTACAATAACTACCATGGCCACTGGCTTTCCCCCTCATTTATATAATCTGTTTTCATGAGTCAATTGTAAGATCTATGAAGTCAAAGGTTAGTTTCATCTCCCCAGCAATTTTAGTGCTTACATAAGGGTCAGGTAACAGTGTGGCTCTTAATAGTTATATAATGATTGTGCCTACACCTGTATGCTTATTAAGGTTTTTATAGCACTGTAACATGATTTAAATATTCTACATTTACTCTTTAAAATTTCTGATATAACAATTAGTGTGTATGGGTCTCCCTCTTTTTTGTGCTGTTTGTTTACATCGTGAAAACACTAAGTTATTTTCCATCAAAATTTTCTCTATTCTGGATTTGACTGTTGTATCCTCATGCCATCATTTAAATATATTCCCCCTGAGCCCTACATTTCCTGTTAGATATTAATGTGACTTACAAATTTACATTCTTCTTTTTGTTTTTTGCAAGAATAATTCTTAAAAGATGTGTATTTCCACTGAATCATGTCAAAAGGAACAAAATGTCAGGCTGTCCAATTAGAGGACTAAAGTGTTGCCAGCCTGATCCATACTTTTCAAAATTATAAAATATTTATAAAATATAAATCATATAAAATTTTCCACCAATATTCCACTTAATGGTTTTTCCAGCCACTGATGATCATTGGTTAGATACATTATTTCCTTAGGAATTGCAAAGTTGTGATTTTCTAATTTGATTTTGTTACTGAATTTCTGAACTGTTATTCTCTTACTATAAACAAAACAAACAAAACTTTCCCACAAACTAGAGGATTGCCCTGGAATTGATACTATATAAGCAAGACAGGGTATACTCTTAATTCTTTATCAGCCATTTTTCAGAAGTATCGAGTGGGTTCTAGCAAACTCAGCATGAAGCCCTACTTCCTGGGAATATCATCTTCAAAATTGTAGTTTTGCATAGTTGTTGTATTTCAGTGCATCCAGTCATTATTCTTTTCATTGTGCGAATAATCCTATCTCGGACCAGAAGGAGCTGCTTCGATTGACATTTTTGTGTTTGTAGCAGGTACCCCGTGAACCTTACTAGCCTTTTGATCGATCAGAAGATATCCCAGGCTCATCTTAGGCATTTCCATCTCCAGCTCTGGAATTCATTTTTTCTCTTGAAATCTTTGTTTGTTTTAATGGGAAATGAAATTCAGTGCCCACAATCTGGTTGCTAAGGGTGTTCTAAACTTTTCAGTTACAAAGCAAGGAAATATTTTTGTTTTAGAAATATATTTTTAAAGAAAAAAATACTCAGCTTTTAAGGATATTTCCAATTCAAATTAATGTTAAAAGATTCCATATTTAAGGATTGCTTCTTTTCCTTTGAGATTTTCATCATGTGAAATATTTACAAGTTTGCAAAGTCAAACCTATCAAACAAGGCATGTTGAGTGATATAGCTCCAGTTTCTGTCCCTTCTTCTCTGTTTTCTGCCTTTCTTTGTTATTTCAATTTCTTTATTAAATTTCTCTAACATTTCCTCCACCAAAATATGCCATTTTTCCTTGACCTCCAAGGAAATGATAATGTCAGAACAGTTTTATTTCCACCTTTTCTTATCCTTTTTGCTACTCCCATTAGAGATTTAGAATATTTTTATTTCCCTTACCTCTTTCTCTCCTCCAATTATAATGTTTTGAGATAAATATTTATTTTTCATAATTTGTCCCTCAATTAACACTATATGACACATTCTCAGACACATTTACATAATACACACATGCATAAACAGACACTATTATACATGTATGTCTCTCTCAAAGTGCTTAATATTCTTTTCTACCATTTTATCTTCCCCCATCCCTGGGTATTTAAGTGTTTCTTGTGGTCCTCTGCCCCTATTTCTGGATAAAGTCTGTTCTTAAACATTTTCCTAAATAGGTATGTGGGCCACATATCTGTGAATTCTCACGTCTCTTTAAACATCTTTCTTTGGCCCCAGCAAGCGAATGATAACTTGTTGATTATCGTACAGATGCTTGGCTTTCAGTCCTGTGTCTCTATGGTCCATATCTTACTCTTTAGTCCTCAATTTACAGTGTGCACATATGAAATGCAGTGTTAGTTTGCCCTTTTCTTAGTGTGTTTTATTCCTTCTGCTTCAAATACTATAAAATTTTCTCTTCATCCTTAAATTTCAGAAACATACCAGGAGAGCCCTGTGTGCTTTCTAATGAAAATGGCCTAGAATGTGTTAATGGTTTTGTTTTATTATTAATATGACAAATATTTTCTATGATTTGTATTATTGGTTCAATTTCTTGCTACTCAGATATTACCCTATTTCTCTTTCTGGAATGTTCATTGTATCCTGAACCTAGAATCTGATTCTTTTTTTGTTTTCCCTAATTCTTTTCTATCTCATCATTTCTTTGGGTCTCTTCTCTGAGATGTTCCTAGCACTCGATCTTACAGACCTTAAACTCATATTATCAACAGCAATATCATTCTCTTTAACTCATCTTTTAAATATTGAATTGGGAAATCATGTTTATATTTCTTGCGAGTCTTTTGTCCTTTCAATGTTCTCATGTGCTCTTTGTATCATTTTATTCATATCCATCTGTCCCTGCCATCAGCTCTGTTCTATGTGCTTTGTTCTGTTTCCTTTGCCTGATCTCATTGACTTCTGGACACTTCCACTTGTTCTGAATGGCTTCTGTCTAGATGGTGAGAATCTTGCTGTGATGGAAAATACAATGTTCTCTACCTCGTGGGCTGGATATGTAGAAGCAAACAGGCTTTTGGTACCTTAAAAACACATGTGAAAAAAGTTGACTTGCTTTTAAAGTCTCAGCTCACAGATTTGGCTGTTTAATTAGTCTTTTTATAGTCGGGGAGACCTGCTGCATTCACATAAGGACTATACCACCTTTCCCTTTGGAGGTCTGAGAATCTCCGTGGACCAAGATATTTCCTGAATCCGTGGCTTTCCAGTCTTACCCTTTTGCTGTTTTTCAGACCTCAGAGAAGAGCATGACAACTGGTTAATCTTTATAGACTACTATAGGGTGTGCTTTCTCCACTTGTACCCAGCTCTTAAAAACTCTTATTAGCCACTTGGCTCAGAAAGTATTAATAAGAGCTTGGGGCAATAAATAATAAAAGGGAGAGCCAAAATCTTCTGATTTTATTTTTTATTTTTTTTTCTTTCATTTTTCTCATCAGCCATTTTATGAGTACATTGAATTTAAAGACCAAAATCTTTCTATACAACTCTGAGTATTTTCTTCTGTTATTTTAATATATTTCTAATTCCTAATTTTCAGATATTAGACTTACTAAATCAATTTTTTTCTCAGTTTTTTTTTTATCTATTGGTTTTTGCTTCATTATTTAGCATATTTCCTAGACTTTAATCCATTCCATTATTTAATAATTTTACTTTTATTTGGGCATGATACTTCTCATTAACCAGAGGTTTTCTTGTTCTGATTTTTCCTTTTTATAGCAGTCTAGTCTTTTAGATGCAAAGTTTCCTGGCTCTTGGAGATATTTATTCTATTTTTAAAGTTTTCTTCTGCTCTTCAAATTATCTGTTTCATCCGATTCTACTTTTGTCTTTTTATTTAATCTTGGTCTTCCTATTTCACGCTTTAGATAGTTTTCAGCTAATTAGTGACACTTGATGGGCATATATATATATATATATATATATATATATAAATTTAAGGAATAAGAAGGAAAAATGGCAGACCTACATGTGCGAGCATTTCTTAACTTTAAGATGAGGGCATGGAGAGCCATCCTTTGTGCTGGCAACATCCCTAATGACAGGAGGAGGCTTTACTCTGTCCTGAACACTCACACTGGTTGTCTTTGTTCCTCCCTGTCAATTAGTTCAGTTTCTTTAGGAATGATCCCTCTGAATTTTCGCTCTGGGTAAAATGCCAGATTGCCAGAGAGTTCAGTGAAATAGGTTCGTAGGTGGGTGAGAAGATTAGTGCCCCATGTTGTCTTTTGATTATTTTCTGTTCTGTTTCCTTTTTCCTCTGTAGATTTGCTCTATCCACTAACTCTGCAGCCTCTGAGGAATGGTGCCCAGCAGACTGACTTTCCTTTCTAATGCAATAATTTCCTTGCTTATTTTATACTGCAACCGTCTCTGCACTCTGTCACCCCTCAGCTCCTTTCCTTCCACGTTCTTTATTCTAGAGGTGCTCAAATAACATCTCTTGAGAGCTTCCCTCCAGCTCTCTTGACTACTGTGAATATACATTTAAAAACTATTTTTCTTTACTCTCATTTCAGAAGAAAAAGAATGGAGATGAAATATTAGTTAAGTCCATCATTTTAAAAGGAAGTCCTTTTTCCTATTTCTCTTTGCTAAATTTATTATTTTTCTTTTCTTGTCTTTTAAGTTAGATGTTTAAATAACATATTTTTGTTTGTTTTTAAATGATGAAACTATTGAGAGGTATGCACTTTCCTCTAAGGTCAATTTTTAGTGTATTCACTATAGTATTGTGTGATATTTTCATTATGATTAGAGTAATTGCTACACCGTAAGATATGAAGATTTTGATTTATTTTTTTGGTTCAAAAGCTATTTGGTAAGCCTAAAAACAAACGTAAGCCCTAGATACACTTTTTATGTTAACTACAAATTTTATTGGATATTATCAGAGAATGAATACTATATAATTATAACCCTATAAAATGGAACACTGATATTTTCTCTTAGGAGAATATGACTAATTTTTCAAAATCTTCCCAAAGGTTCGAAAAATAAATTCTCTAAAAATGTGCGCACATTGTAAATTGATCTTAATTATATTATTTAATTCTCCATGTCTTTGTAAATTCTTTGTTTACATTGACCAAAAAAAGTTGAATGTGTTAACCTCAACTATTGTTTCTGACATTTTTCTTTGCGCTATTGCCACACAAATTCAGCCCTATAAGATTTTTTCATGGGGAACAGGACATGACACTAGAGTTAGAGATTGATGTAACTTTGCTGAGCCTCACATATTTTTATTTGATACAAGGAGTGTAATTCAGAGTTGTCTATGAGTGCTATATGATACAACAATCCTATTTTCAAGCCTATCACACAGTATGCACTCAATAAATACCATGTATATTTTTCTATCTTACTAAATTTCATTTTTCCATGTCCATTGATGCAATATTTAGCACATAAGTTTTTTTCTATTTTACTCTTACTTTAAATATACATTTGTTAACAAAATTACTTAGTGTTAACACATTTTGCCTTGAGTTTTCTTTTGCTTGATATTTTTATTAAGACGTCTGTCTTGTAAAGGCATCTAAATTAATCTATTCTGTTTTTCTTGTATGTATGTGTGTTACACTTTTATTGCATTTTCAAAATACATTTTTGGGACATTTTGGGGTTTTTCTTGTTAATCTAATCCTAAAATTCTTTCCTTTTGTGACTGATATAGTTATTATGACCCCTATTTTCCGCATCAGTATTTTTCATTGTGTTGTATCATAGAAGAAAATATTTCTAAATTTTGTTTCCAGTTACCATTAAAACAAACAACTAGGCTCAAGGTATTAGACAGAAATGTTTAATTGTACAGCTTAATTTGGAATTTAAAAAATCTGTGTTAATTAATTGGCATACTAACTCATATGTAATATTGATTGACATATAAGACATGCAATTCAAGAAAAAAATATTTAGTCAAATGGAGTTGCAGAGATTTCTCTTTTTGTTTTTTAAGCGAGATGTCTAATTTGTATAAAGCCTATTGTTTGTTTTCAACTCTCTGGGAGCTTTTATTTTAATCTAGAGATTTTTCTGTAGTGGAATGATATTTTAAAGGCTAGCAGATATACTGGAACTAAAATAAGGAGAAGTTATTTTTCAATTAGGCAGCAGGATGTACAGGATTCTTTCAAACACAAAACATGGATAGAGAATGATAGATGAAGGGGGCTACTATCTTGGACCCCACAGCCTTTGAGGGCTGACTTCTCATTAGGATTCCGTAGATAGACACTGTATTTGCAGATCTGTCTTGTCCATGATAAGCTTTTTAACATCCGTGTTCTGTCTCTAATCACTTCTTAAAAAAATATTCGGTGCTAACTTTTACTTATGATGTTCAGCTTCTTTGTTTTTCAAAAAATATAATTAATCTTTGCCATTCACAATTCATCTCTGAAAATGTCTTTCTTGTGGAAATAGCATGAACAGAACATGATAAAATATAACTTCCATGAGCCTCAGTTTTCCCAACTAATAAAGGTGAATATCAATAAATTCAGATGTCGATTGATATTAAGTGATGAGACATTCTACATTCCTACACATTGTCCATAATGTAGATATTAATACAAAACAACTAGTAGTTGTCTTCTATCTTAAAGAATTTCTTTTTGTATGAAGAGTTTTCCCTCTCCAAATTTCTTGGAATATTATATTTTAAATCACAGACAAAAGGTGTCATATACATATACCACAGCTATCCTCATTATTTTTCACTTGAGGGAACAGGTAAACTACCATGTTTCCCTGAAAATAAGACAGGGTCTTATATTTATTTTTCTTCAAGAAGACACCCTAGGGCTTATTTTAAGAGGGTGTGTTATTTTTTTTAAGTATGGTACAACAATCTACATTTATTTAAATATAGTTAAGTTGTCTTCTTCTAGAACATCATCATAACTCTCCAAACCCCTAATTCTATTCTGAATTTCTTGCTACTCTATTTCCTTTAGAACCATTGGCCCCAATCTCTCATGTCAAGCAATAGAGCTCTCATGGGGCAGATGAGAATGGCTGCTCCTCTTCTTTACCGCTCAGTGACGAAATGCATGGGTTGTGCAGATACACTGCGTAGCCACGCCCATCACTAGGGCTTATTTTCAGGGTAGGGCTTCTATTGCACAAATGCTTAGAAATCATGCTAGGGCTTATTTTATGGGTAGGTCTTATTTTCGGGGAAACACGGTACTACAACAGTAGCTTAGTTATTTTAATCTAATTACCAATCTCTCTCTCCCTCTCTTTCTCAAATACACAGAGTTTATAACTTACCAATCGTAGTCAACATTGTTATTGTAGTTATCATTCATTATGGAGCTATGCTATGTGAGGGAGAACCAGCCTGAAAATGTAAAACACCCTAGGATTTGAAGTTACATTCTCTCATTTATAGTCTTATTTCTGCAACCTATAAGTTCTGTGAACTGGGAAAGTTTGGAAGTCATTTATCTTTTTTGATCTTAAGTTCCTTTGGTAAATTAAATAAAATACAAATAAAATGCTCCATATAGCTAGTATAATAATCAAGTGACAGCTGAATGAAAGCAATAGAACCTTAAAGCACATT
Organism: Mirza zaza; assembly: GCA_008750895.1. NCBI lineage: Eukaryota > Metazoa > Chordata > Mammalia > Primates > Cheirogaleidae > Mirza > Mirza zaza. The sequence goes on from VSMD01113943.1 coordinate 12,448, forward strand.
ACAAATTTAAATTGCATTACCCATAACTTCAATTATTACAATCTATTTTAAAAACATTTAGAAGATAAAGGAAAAAGAACATTCACTTCACCAAAGTCTGCATTTGACCTTCTAATAGCAGACTCAGATAAATTTCAGAGATATTTTCTTGTTCATATGGGGGAAAATTTTTAACGCATTTTTAACACAGTATGGGCCCTGAACACTTGTATTTATACAAATAAATAAAAATACTAATTGAATGTAAATATGCAAAAGCAACTTATAGAGCACATTTACAACATGTTTTTAAAATAAAAGGAATATTGACTTTAAAGAAGAGAAAAGCTATTGGAAATTTATACTTGAGTATAGGAAAGATGATGGTAGAATTTTTTTTTCTTTGAGGATATCCCAAAATATATTAACGCTGAATGACAGGTTACCTGGCTTAATGTATCATAGGAGATTTCGTAGACAATGCCATAGCAGCTAGACAAGGCCTTGGGTCTGTCATGACTCAGAGAGGCAATTTCTCACCAAGTTACACAAACCCCAGTGATTCATCAGTATCTTCCCTCTTCAATCCTCTCAACAATTTGAACTACTAAAAGAAAGCCAAAAAGGTTGTCAGAGGTTATCTTGCTCATGTTTTCTGAATTTTAAGTATGAGTTCAAACACGTTTCTATCAGAAGAGAGAAATAACAGATATATTATAAAATAAGTAATTTAAGTAAGGCAAGGAAAATAGATTAATTGAAAAACATTTGAGGAAGCATCTGGCCATTTATGAATATTCTTCATTTATACCATAATATAAGAGCTGTCTGGAAAGTATCCAGCCATGTAATATGGTCTCATTATATTAACAATGGCTGGATAGTTTCTGGACAGCCCTCATATATCAGATTTAAGGAAGATAATTAAGGAAACAACATTTTGCTTGTAAGTATAGCTTAATGAAATATTCTATATTGTGATGGCTAAAGAATCATTATCAAAGATATAGAAAATGGCTGTATTTCAACATGATATGTCCAATCCAAAGATACGCATTCTTCCCAGATGGCAGGTCTACAATATTAAAAAAAGTCTAAGGAATATTCCTTCCTAGGATCTTGACTAAAATGACATTATCTTCTTGAGGCTGCTTTTGACATCTTTATGCCTTTAGGCAAAAATCAGTAATTTCTTTAGTCTGCATAATAAAATAATCACTATTATTGCGTAGATTTAATATTTTCTAATGTAATCACTGACATATCCTATGTAATATACTGAGCAGTCCATTCAAATAATGACAATGCCTAATTTGCCTATTCACATATACAACTTAGCATAGTGACTTCAATAAGATAAATGCTCAATAACATTTATAGAATAAATAAATGTAGTAATAAATTTTATAGTCAGAGTATATGTGATAAAAAGGAAGTATCAAACATGTCTATGAAATCCTGGTAAAGCCAGGAAAGTTTTAAGGACAAATGATGGACTTTACTTATTTTCATGTGAAGCCAAGATCTGACAAAGTTTAAATATAAGGTGAACAATATAGGATTTGACTTTTTTGTATATAGTCCAGTGTCAAATACATGGATTCTTCTCTAGGGCCACATGACTGTTGTGAAGATTTTAAAAATATATCTGTTTTCCTTGAGTTTTATTGATTTCATGACAAGGAATGCACACTTAAAAGGAGGGGGAGAAAAAAGGGTCTGATGTATCTGCAATATTGGTAGAATGCAGGAAATCTTTTCTGTCAACAGATAAAGAAAATCAATAGAAGGGAGTTTCAGCAGTTTCTGGGGGAAAGTATTATAAAGTGTGTCAGAAATCATGTTCATGACTTTGGATGGCACAACATCAGAGAAATGTGAACGTGAGATTCAAATCTAAGTAGAAAAACACAATCATAGATACCACTAAGTCCTGATATCTAAAATATGGGCATGTAGTAAAGTACACATCTCAAAAGGAACATGTCTGAGAGAGGATATGGTAGTTATTGATTGCCCAGTGTAGGAAAAATACGGAACTCCAAACGCATTCACCTACCTAAGGATATATAGGTGTGGCAGGAACAGAAAATAGAGATGAGAGAAATTAAGAAACAAATGAAGAAAAGAGGAGTAGGAAAGAGATATAGGCACAAGGAGAGAGAGATTGCAGGGGAGAGAGAAAAGGAAGGAGGAACAGAGGAAGAGGAAGAGAAATAGAGAGGAAAAGGAAAAAAAGAAAAAGAGAGAAGATGAGAAAACAGATGATGTCTCTGATAATAGATTGTTTTAAAATACAGATGGTAGACTGTATTTTAAAAGATATGTTTGGATAAATTTCTTTACTAAAGTAAGCATTATAATTATCCTCAAGTATTTGGAGTGAATGTTTGAAAAATACATTAGAATTTTTGTGATCTTAGAGGATTAAATTGAGCTAAATGGAAGTATAGTATATACAAGGATTTTTTTCTCAATTTACTAAGAAACAGACTATAATATCTCATGAGATGGTGTTTCCCTACCACTAGAAGTTTCAAGAAGAAACTGTCTGACTCTGCTGAATGTTGAAGAAGAAATGCACACATTTGTCAGGTTATTTTAGATGCTTCCAAGAACAAGTACAGACCTATAAATTTATGACGCACCTTACAAAAATCAAAGACATTTCACATGGGTTTCTCAAATACCTTTGATTACCTTGCATTTTCATTCATCTTATGCCTCGTGTCTTTTCCCCTGATTTCAGGTCCCTTCTGCTTAGGAAATCTTTGTCCTCTCTGTGCACCTCATTATCCTCTTCATCCTCCTGCTGTTCCTCAACTGTCAGTTCCACCTGGTCCACCTAAAGATATACCTGCTCTCACTGCCTTTGAAAGCATTCTCTGTGACTGGTCACGGCCTCCAATCAGAATCCAATTTCTCTCCTGCTTCATCAGCTACTTCAACTTCCTCCCAAATCCACACCCTGCCCTCATGCAAACCCTTTCAAATTCAGGTCTTGCCCTGGGAGCTCAATGAAATCTATTTTCCCAAGTCACAAAGGACCTATTAACTTCAGCTTTTATAATCTCTTGCTGATTAAGATGTGACAGAGAAGAAGATTCAGTATAATATTGGGAAGAGATTTTTAAAAAGTAGGCAAATCCAGACATAGAATTGGTTGCATTGTGTGGCAGTGATTTTCCAACCATTGGCGTTTCCCGTGATGTACACACGCGCTCTTTCCCACTCTCTCTGCTTCCAGTAAGGGTTCTCTCCACTCTCCAACCTGGGGGATGCATCAGATGAGAGGTGCTAAAGGGAAGCATCATGAACTATTTCCTGCAAACTCAAGTACAGTATAATTTATTGGGGAAGTCTGGAAAGGGTGTTGAATTCTGGGAGTCCTGGTGATGGCTAGGAACCAGGTGTTCAGGGACTAGGAGGCACATGACTGTCATTATAAGAACAGGCTCATCAGCCTCTGCTCCTCAGGCTAAAACCTTTCTTTTGGTTCTAGGGACACAATTTCAAGATGCATTGTTTTGCCCGATGTGGAGATAGCTGAGCCTGCTCCCTCCCTTTTCCCAGTTATAAGATGGATCCCTTCAGCACCTACAGAGGAAGAGAAGCACTTTGATTTGCATGTGAGAGGGGACCGTCAATTCCATCACAGAAAACTGGCTTGTTATTATAAAAGAGGACTGAATGGCGAGCAGGAAGAACTGATAAAGCCACTTCAGGAACAAAAAAAGTAATGTATAGTCTTTTCTCCGTAAAATTTCAAGCCAAGTAAAAGCTGTCACAAAAAAATGGTTTTTAAACGACTTCTAATAACCTTAGATCTCGTTGATCTCATTAGGTAAAAAATTGAAAACTTTTTTGTCACTCTCAGAGTTTTGGGACATCACATCAGGCCTTTTGGAGAAAGCTCGACACAGACAATATTTCTTGCTGCAGTATATTTTGACTCTGTTCTCTCTGTGTTGATGCTCAGTTTACATGTTTGTTAATGTGAGACTGTCACACCACTGAAAATGGGACAGTCTTTGCCACTGCCCCAGTGTGAGCCTGGTATTGCTAATTCTCAGCACACGTTGGCACACGTTTCTAAACCATGGTATGTTACCTTGTGGTTGTCACACTCCCCGCCCCTCGGCATCTCTGTTAGGACCTTAGCTGGCGGCCTGTGTCTCTAACCAGCAGCCTTTGCTGCTGTCAACAGCTGTCCCTCCTGTCTCCATGTTCCCCCCACCCCCTTCCTCCAGTCCTTAGTTTTGCTTCCAGGGTAGAGACAACTCAGTCCATCTGATAGAGCAAGGGATGGACTTGACACTCCCCTCAGGAAATGAGAAAGGGAGAGAAACCAAACCATCATTCACTGAGTGCCCACTTTTCACAGAGACTTCACATATGCCTTTTCGTTCAGTTATTCCTGAAATCTTACAAGTGTTTTTATTCCAAACCAATTCAGAAAGCTGAATTTGAGTGAAAGAACTTGGCCAAGAACTCAACTCGTCTATCTTACTCTGCAATGTGTAATTTCCTTGGTACCAAACGGCATTTCTAAGCACACTAGCTGCAGGGCAAAGGAGGTGCAATGGGGCTTCTAGGGTCACATGATATAGTCCAGAGCTCTTCAGAGGGTGGAGTAGGGACACGGCAAGGTGGGTGTCATCCTTCACTTTCCTTTGCTCTCTGGTTTGTGGATAACCCATAAGATACTCAATTCCACTGGTGCATATGCAAATGGTTCTTCTGTACACCTGCCCAGTGGGGAGGGACATCTTTAACTTCACTGTAGTGCTTTATTTTTTCACTATAGCCTTTATTTTTTTTTCTGGTGGTGAATTTATGAAGTCCATCACCTTCTTCATAATTTTCACTGGTATGACCTCCTGGTCACACTTAATTGTTTCAAACAAGTTTGATTTTTAATTATAAAAGCAACATAACTGTAGCATGACTATTAGAAACCAGGAAAGGAAAATAAAATGCATTGAGATTTACGTATTTGGGAAAACTTCAGAGAAGCGACAGTGATATTAATTGTGACACAGGCATCAACTCATGGGGTCAAAGTTGTGTGATAATAGCAGAGAGTGGAAAAATGTTATTTCCAGATTGTCAGATATGAAGACTGGAGAACCCAAAGTGTAGAAGTAGAAGAGTAATGAACTAAGATAACAAAAAGAAGTGGAAAGTTTGGGAGTGGTGATGGTTAAGGACATATATCCCTCTTATTATACTTCTTGTCTTTTTAGTATTTTAATATTTGCAAATGAATTATGTGCCTTTAGATTAGCACCTGGAATACTCTGTCACATAATAGAGATTCCATAAACATTTACTTAATTGAAACTTTATTCAAGGACTAATGTGGAGGTACTCAACATTTAAGCATTTGTATGTGGACAATCCTTATATTAGGGGCATTAAATTATAGTGGAAAAACAGAGTGCTTTAATGTTGCTAAATATTTAAGTGTTCTCTGAAGGTTGTTTCCAAAAGCCCATTACTGCTTTCTTTAAGAGAGCAGTAAATTGTGGATGCATTTAGCCTTATTGTTCTCCCAAATGAAAGTATGATAAAAAGGAGTAAGACATTCCAGCTTTTGGTTTTATGATGAAAATCAGAGTGTGTCCTTTGACTGGAGTCAATGTAGAAAATAAATTATAAATGCCACCTTGATTAAAATATTTTTTCCACCATACACTTTTCTCATGCAACTCGGGCTCCATAAGAAATAGACGAGTCACGTTAAGATAAAGAACCCTGGACCAAGTGTGCAGGGAGGAGGCTGTGGAGATGGTGGGTTATTGAGCTGAGGATTTGGGAAAGGTCCTGAAAGAAAAATTGACTCTTTCAGATCTGGTAAAAATTGTGAAATAGGTGTTTGTACTCACAACAGTATTCAAAATTACGTGCCCAATTTCTAACTATGTCTCCACCTCTCCCTGCATCCATCTGGAGTCTGTCCAAGGCCTCTCGCAGCAAGAAGCCACGAGAACAAATGCCCCACCTCTCCCCTATAGGCAGTAGAACAAATTTAAGGTATTCACTGTGGGGGAAAGAAAAAAAAAACATTCGAATGTAGGAAATTCCTCATAAATAGCTTTTAAAACATGGGGCTGACATATTGAATGCCAAACATTATTTTCTCATTTTATTCATTTTTGTATATTATAAACTCATACAAAAGTGTTTATTATTAAAGGATGGGCATATGTGTTAAATAAAAGTCCTAGGATTTTCCTTCAAGAGGAAAATTGAACTCAATTTGCATTTCATATCACTTTGATCCTTTAAGACATATATTATTTAAGCAAATGATTTTTTTTAGGATTAGCTATTTTGAGTGTTTTCCAAAGAATAAAAGAGACAATTTTACAACAAACTGAGGAAAATCTGGAAGAATTATAATGGAAAGTACATGTAAAGAAACTATGGTTGTAGATTGATTAGAAAAGTAATTGAGGACAAGAGAAGGAAGGGCATTATAGCATCACTCTAGTGGAAAACGTTTGTAGAGTTATGTAAAGGCCAAGATATTAGGACTGAAAAATGGAAACCAGTGAAAATAAGATTTGCAGCATCTTGGAGGAAGAGATTAGTTGTTATAGCAACCCTGGAGTTTGAACTGAGCACAGAAATACAGTGTCCAAGGAGCTACAGGTTGAAAAATGTATTGTTTGCCCTTGCAGTTTTAGGAAATTTATAATCATAATATTAAAAGTATTTTGGATGAGATTTTATGTGTTTAGCACTTGAAAAGTTAAAAGCTCATTTATGGAACAATTCACCTGTGTTTCTACATATAAATATGTAGAAAATCTGAATTAATTTGGAAACATTGTATTAGCATTCACAAAACATAAAATTTATTTCAAATATAAAATTATTTTCCATTGTCAAAGGAGAATGGCACTCTGCTGCTGTGATACAAGTATGATTGTGTTAAACACAGCATCATTTCTGCATCAAGGGCCCTAATATTTAAGAAGTAAGGTCTCTCTTTCCAGCTTATCCCAATAATCTCTTAACCCTACCAGGACCTGCATTCTCTACATCTATCACGGAATGTCCTTCATTCCTCTAACGCCACCCATATTCTCCATCTCGCCTTTGCACACACCACCTCCTGTCCACCACGATCCATTCTCCACCCTTTCCTACCCTCTCTGCCCAGGGAGGCTAATCTCCACGGGTTTCACTACTCCCCGGCTTCTGCTTGGGTGTAGCCAATGGTAACCCCAACAGAACATGTGCAGAAGGGAGCAAAGTGGACTCAGGGATCTGTCTCTTAGTTTGCTTCCTGGGATTTCATACTCAAGTGGTTATACCCCGGGGGCAAAGGCCCCTTTTTCTTTCAAGAGTGTCAGCTCTATTCCAACATAGATGCTGGTAAGTTTCTCCCCTTCATCCTCCTAGGCTAGAGGCAAAGTTATTCCACACCACATATTTTGAGATTTCTGTGTACCTATACATTATTAAGTAGCCCTTTCAGTAGCACATTCTTCCACAAAAATTTTGAACGTGTAATCTGTTTTCTGTCAGGACTCACTCTGCTTGCCACACACCCACCTAGTAATAATCTCAGTGTAAATCATCTTACATACTCCCTTGCGCACAGCCTCCAACTCCTTTGCCCTATCCCTGTTTAAGTCCAAATGTCTACCTCCTCTAAGGCTACCTGTGCAGACAAACGCAGCTAGAGAATAATACACAATTATCCTGACCGGGTGCAGTAGACAGAATAATGGACCCTCAGAAATGTTCACATCCTAGTCCTAGGAATCTGTGAATGTGTGCCATAGCAAAAGTACTTTGCAGGTAGGATTAAAGCTGTGGACCTTGAGATGGGGAGATTATCGTGGATTGTCTAATATCAGAGAACTCTTTCCAGCTGTGACCAGGGAGATGCAAGGATGTAAAATGGATATGACCATTTTCTGGCTTTGAAGATGAAGGAAGTTGCTCAACTTGTAGAAACTGGGATTATTTACAGCCAGCACGAAAGCATGGACCTCAGTCCTACAACTGAAAATAATTATTCAAACAACTCAGCTAATTAGGAAACATACTCCCTGAGAGCCTCCAGAAAGGCTCGCAGTCCTGCTGACACCTAGATTTTGCTCGTATTTTAGTCTTCTGACCTATAGAGTTGGAAAATAAATTTGCATTGTATTAAGTCACTAAAATTATAGTAATTTGTTACAGCATCAATAGAAAACTGGATTAATCATAAATCTGTAACTGGTAATTGAGTTTTAAGTGTTGTCTGAGAAATCATACTATATAATTCCAGTTTAATTACTTTAATACTCACCAGATGACAATTTACTAGCTTCTCTCTTCTCAAAAATCTACACCTTCTCTCACATCTTCCCATTCATCTCACAATCTCATTTCCTATTACACTGAGAAAAGAGAAACACTCAGAAGTGAACTGGCAAAAACTCTCACTGCAGCACTTACCCACCTTCCTGAAATCAAGCTCATGTGTTCTGCCTTTCTTTCTCATACTGCGAGGGAACAGTCCTACTTGCCTGAGCAATGGGTCTCATTCTGTTTCACTTACTCATGAATGTAACTCCTAACAATGTAACCCTCTCTCTGGCATTGTTACTCCCCGCCCCAGTCCCTGCTGCATAATCTAATCAATGCAAAAACTGACAGTACCATACTCCATCTTCCTTCCTTCCTTCCTTCCTTCCTTCCTTCCTTCCTTCCTTCCTTCCTTCCTTCCTTTCCTTCCTTTCCTTTCTTTCCTTTCTTTCTTCATTCATTTATTTTGAGACAGATTCTCACTCTGTTGACTGGGCTAGAGTGCCGTGGCGTCAGCCTAGCTCACAGCAACCTCAAACTCCTGGGCTTAAGCAATCCTTCTGCCTCAGCCTCCCAAATAGCTGGGACTACAGGCATGCGCCACCATGCCCAGCTAAATATATATATATATATATATTTTTTTTTTAAGTTGTCCAGATAATTTCTTTCTATTTTTTAGTATAGTCAGGTGTCTCATTCTTGCTCAGGCTGGTCTTGAACTCCTGACCTTGAGCAATCCTCCCACCTCGGCCTCTCAGAGTGCTAGGATTACAGGCGTGAGCCACGGCGCCTGGCCACACTTAAGCCTTTTTATGTTTATGTTTGCATAGGACTTTTTTTTTGCAGCCATTTGCTTTCATTCTATCTGTCTTATTTTATTTAAAGTGTTTTTCTGTATGTCCACTTGGGAATAACATTTATCGGGTGTCGGGCAGGTGGGGGGGAGATGGGTATATACATACATAATGAGTGAGATGCGCACCAACTGGGGGATGGACACGCTTGAAGCTCTGACTCTAGCGGGGAGGAGGGCAAGGGCAATATATGTAACCTTAACATTTGTACCCCCATAATATGCTGGAAAAAGTAAATAAAATTAAAAGTGTTTTTCTTGTAGTCAGCATATATTAGGCTCTTGACTTTTATTAATTCTATCATTAACATTTCTGTAAGTACCAATATGGTTAGATTTAGTTGTGCTATTTCAATAATCATTTTATGTTTTTAAAAAACATCTCCATTTACCTTTTCTTCCTTCTTTCACATTATTTGAGTATTTCTAGTATTTCATTCTAATTTATTGTTTGGCTTTGTTTTCTAAGAAATTTTTGTATTGTATTTATCTTGCTCTAAAGATTACAACATTAACACTAACTTTTCACAGCTAAATTTAGGATTCATAATTTATCAGTTTACTAAAAATGTAGAAAATTGCGACCATACATTCTCTTATAGCTTCTTACACTGACTTCTAGATATAATTGTCACTTGTGTCACATCTATAATATATTGAAAGCCCCATCAGACAATGCTATAATTTTTGTCATCAAAACTCATACACATTTTCAAGGACTTAAGATAAAAAAGTAGTCTTTCTTACTGAGGCATATATTTATTGATGCTTTTTTTCCCCTCCATTCCTAAAGAACCCTTTTTACCTCCAGGATAGCTCCTCTTCAGCCTGAAGGTCTTTTCTAGAATTTCTTGTGAGAGAGTCAGCGTGTGTCAAGCTCTCTTACTTTTCCTTCATCTGAGAATGTCTTTATTTTGCCTTAATTCCTGGAGGATATTTTTGTTGGATATAGACATCTGGGTTGAAAGCTCTTTTTTTTCTTCCCTTAAGGCTCTTCCACTGTCTGCTTCCATGCTTCTTATGAGAAATTTGTGGTCATTCAAATAGTAATTGCCAAGCATGTAAAGTACTGTTTTCCTCTGGCTGTTTTGAAGATGTTTTTGTTTATTTTCCATTTTTGGAAGTATGATTATAATGCATGCAAGTAGTTTTTTTAATTTAATTTTTTTGAGATTCACTGAACTTCTTGGATCAGTAATTGTATGTGTTTTACTCCATCTGTGAAATTTTGGTCTTTTTTTTTTTTCTTTGAGATGGAATCTCACTCTATTGCCCTGAGTAGAGTGCCATGGTGGTGTCAGCCTAGCTCACAGCAACCTCAAACTCCTGGGGTCAAGTGATCCTCTTGCCCCAGCCTCCTAGAGTGCCAGGATTACAGGTGTGAGCCACTGTGCCTGGCCTTGTTATTTTTTTAAATCAGATTTTTCGGCCCAATCTTTTTCTTTTTTTCCTTCTGAGTCAAAAATGGCACAAATGTTATTTCTTTTGATATTGACCAAATAGCTCCCCAAGTCTCTTTTCATTTGCTCTGTTATACAGTTTAGATAATTTCTATTGTGCTTTCTTAAGTTCATTGATTTTTTTTCTCTGTCAGCTCTGTATAACTAAGATCTCCCCAGATATTCTTTTATTTTAGACATTTCATTTTATAGTTTTTAAATTATTTTCAATTTTTTTACCATTTCTATTTCTCTGCTAAAAATTCTTGTTTTGCCATTAATTTCAAATATATTTTTGCTCACCTAATGGAGAATAGTTTTATAAGCATCTTTAATCTTGGTCTTATGATGCCGATATTTTTATCTACTTACAGTTGGAATATGTTGATTATCTTTTCCCATGAGATTTGGTCACATTTTTCTGGTTTTTTGCATGTTGAGTAATTTTGGATTGTATCTCACACATTTGAATGTTACATTGTTAAGATCCTGCTAGAATCCTCTGGAGAATGTTGATGAATTTGTTTTAGCAGGAAATCAACCCAGTTAGATTCAGACCACAATTTCTGACCTGCATTTTGTGGGTAGTGGATTCAAATCTCTAGCCAGTTCTCAAAATCTTTGCTAGGCTTATTTGAGTTTGTTTAATGCATTATTAAAAATTCTGAGACTTTGCCAGTGGTTCAAATCTCAGTTCTATATAGTTTTGCTATTTTGGCTTGATCTGTTTTATGCACGCATAATCCAGGGGTCAATTTGATAGGTCTGACTTTCAAATAACTGTCAATTCTCAAAGCTTTTGCAGTGTTGATTTGTGCCTGTCTGGTAAATGTGTAGCTCAATGTGAGGCTGAGACTTGAGCACGTCCACATTCAAATTTAGAGTTTCTCTTCTCTGCTTCTTCATGCTCTGGGATTCTCCTGCACCCTCTGGAATGCAAGGTCATTCTTTTCTGGTTTCTCTGGCCAGAATATGGAACTTGAACCAACCATGCCAACCCTTATACAATGATGGAACAGGAACAAGCAGGCATCTACTTATAAATAGGAAGAATGAGAAAGAGTCCATAACCCATGGCGGTTTTTAAACACTGTCTCCTTTTTTAATTCTCCCTAGCTTCCTCTTCCTTTGCTATGTGTGAATAGCACTTGTCCATTGTCTTCCATAAACTCTGAGAGTTTCTTCCTTATTCGTGATCCTTGGTGGTCTAATCTGAAGCTCATAGTAGAGAGATGCCACATTGGGTTGATACAGGCATAGGGCAGAGGATTACTTCAAAAATCATAGTGTTTAAAAATGTTTAAAATTTCTGTGGCGATACAACTTCCTCAAGCGTTATCAGGCTAATGTCTATTTTCTTTCAATAAACTCTACATGAAGTTAATCATACATTATTAACCTGATGAATTTCCTCTCTTATTTACTGGGGTTTTGTTTGCACACCTCTCTCTTCAATTTAATGGCATTTGCCTTGAGGTCATGTGAAATAATGTACTTGGGCTGTTAATTAGACTGTTGCTATTGGGGTGGCACATCGTGTCTCCTATTCCTTGGGTTGCACATATAGTTGGCTTTTCCAATTCTGTGAAGCTACAGATTATTGAACTCTCTGACATTTTAAGTGGGTTCTTATAAAATAAATAACCTCCTTTAGTAAAACTTTGTTCCCTTTAATTTTTCTCAGTAACTGACTAAGTCTTACCTCAGTTTATCTCATGGTTTCCGGTTAAAATCATCTAGAAGCAGCCAATGCATATGGATATTTCGAACTTTTCCAGTCTGTTAGCTACAGACATTTTAGGTCAGGTTTCTCCTCCCACATTTTCTATTTTAATTTTAACCCTACTTATCAGAAATTCACTTGAACCTTTCCCTCATGTTCTTATTCAATCATATACATATCCAACGTATTTTAATTTCTAATTACTTCCCAAATGCAATAATAAATAATTTCCTATCTTCCTATAACCATTTGGACAAGCTGTTTAGAGGAATGCTGACTGGAGGCAGAAGTCATTTAGAAAATAAATTGTTTTTTGATGGACAAACTGTATTCAAATAATAATAAAAAATGACTATATACAATCAATATGTTGCCTGTTTAAGACAGATTTGCATTAGCCATTTTCCCAGATTCATATGCAAGCATATGAAATATAAGAATGATGCATTTATTTGCATAAAATAGATTTCTAAATCAATGGATTCTGTAATTTCTTTCATTTAGATCTGAAAAGTGTCTACCAATGTCTTTCTCTTAGAGTGATGGAAATAAAGACAAATAGATTTTGCTCTTTGGTCTCTTAGATAGAAATATTGACTTAGTAATTTAACGAACGTTTACTTGTGTGTGTTGTGTGCTCTGCACTTACAATGTGCCATATCCTGGGTAGATGCTGGGAACAGACAGCCCTGGAAGTTAGGTCTGACAGGGAGATGGACCCCGAATTGATAAAAACGCAAACAATTACATAACTATACAATCAGAGAAACTCCACGATAAAAAAAAAAAACAAAACAGGATGCTTGATATGAAAGAACATAACAGAGACAGACATCTATTTCAGATGGGGTTATCAGGGAAGATTTCTCCATGAAAGCACTGTTACATGCATTTTGTTGTATTTGTTTTCTTATTTCAACTTAACATTCTTGTATTTTATAGACATTTATTTTGGAATCCACTTATTAAAAACAAGTATATGATATATATTTTGTACAGATTAAATTAGAAATTTTAGTGTAACTGCTTTAAATAAAAAAAAATCAGAGAACCCTTGTAACATTATGAACTCATTCCAAAATGTTTTTCATGATTCAAATAATTGAAACAAACCCTTATATTATTTTTATTACACTTTTCTTTCTGCTGCTACCTTGCATTTTCAAAACATTCCCCACAAGCAAACCACAATGCTTTTGTAATATTTCTAAATCATGTTATTCCTCTGCTTAAAGACTTTCAGTGCTTCATGTTGAACTTATAATAAGCCCAAATTCCTGTTTTTTTTTTTTTGGTCTAAAAAGTCTCCTGCATGATTTGAGTCTATCTCCCTGTAATGACACTACTCCACTTCCCCTCATACACTGCTAGAGTAAATGTGATTAACTCTAACACTTAGAGAAAACAATCTGGCCACAAATGTTAAAATTGAACACACACAATCACTTTGACCCATCATTTCATTTATGGAAGTGTAGAAATAACAGAACTGGTAATAAAGGCTATACACAAGGATATTTAATGCAAAAGTTCTTTGTTGTAGTAAAAATCAATTAAGGAAACAAAGGAAACTCTGAAAACAATCAAAATGTTCATTAGCTTTTGAAAGATTCTGGAGAGTTATACTAAGACCATTGTTACCAATTATTATTTTTTTTCCCTAGATAAATTTTTGGGTTTTTTTCTAGAATTTTATAGAGGTACATAGATTTTGGATAATTTGCTTTTGTGCAGTTTGAGTCAAAGTTATAAGTGTGCTCTTCATCCAGTTACTGTGGATTGTACCCATTAGGTGTGAATTTACCCATCCCCTCCTCACCCCTCCCACCTGCTTGATTTTCAATGAACGTTATTTCCATATGTGCCCATAAGTGTTGATTGATTAGTGCCAATTTAGTAGTGAGTTCATGTGTAACACTTGCAAACAACCCAAGTGTTACCAATTGTTAAAATGTATTTCATATTGATTTTAGAATGCACTTGTCTAGGTATCTGAGAATGAATTTGTCCAGGCTGATGCTGAATGGTAGACTAGAGTTGTCGCACTGAAGGTGAGAAAATATCTTTCTGGCTGATCTGTTCCAACTAGAAACATGGTTTTCCTCCCCTATTTCCTAAGGACTTCCCTGTTAGCCTACCTGACTTTGAGCTAGTGGAGAGAGTAGTCTTCCTTCAAGGGTCAGCATCGATAAGGTAGTGCTAGTTGTTCCCGAGGTCCTAAGACAAGAAGGGAAAAGGAAGCAAAGAAGAAGAAAAGATGTGGAGAGAAAGAAGAAGAAAGGAAGAGGGAAATCATAAGAAATAACTTGAGTCAGAGAAGGAACATTCATTGAGTAAAAAAAGACACGCTTATGCAGGTACAAAGTATTTGGAAAATATATTGATTACTAAGAAATTCCAAAAAGAGGAGTGTCAAATATGGTTTTTATAATTGTTTTATGTAGTAAATCATGAATAACTAAATGAAGCCAGGATCGTAGTTAAGAGGAAGTATGGATGGACAAGTATGTAGTTAGTCCAAATATTAGCTATGTTGCCAGTATACTTGCTCTTTTCTTAGTACATTTGAATATCTCTTACAAAGTTTCATTTTGGGCATTCAGCCAGTGATTCTGACTAAGAGCTATGCAGCCTCAAATTTGATAGTTTGTATAATGACAAGCTGCTTACTAGGATTAAAATTAGAGTTTGGGAGATCACCATAGCAACTCTGAAGATAATTAAAGGGAAGGGGTATTGGCAGAGCCTTACTTTTTGTGGGTGCAACATATTGTTTAGAAAATCACGTCAGAATTGTGGCTCAGAGAGACTGACTTCTGCAATTGAGCTCTCTGTCAGCTCTGTTTGGAGGCTACTAGAACTTCTGGCGATATTTGTTCTGACAATTTTCTAAGTCTTCGGCTGAATGTTAAACTGGAAAAGTTCAACTCTCTCTAGACTTTTCAAGAGTCATCCTCATCTATGCTTATGGATTTACCTCTATATTCCACATGCGGGTTTGATGCCATTGTTAAAATATAACCACTCTATTCATGGCAGTTTTTCAGAATTTCAAGATGAGAGATGGCAAGTTTCCTTTTAATGAGAAATGTTGTTGTATACACTCATGTAGGGCTTTAACAGTAAATTCTAGCCACATAATAAAACAGCCCAAACATAATTGTGTAGCCAATTATAGTAAGCACTAACTTCTATTCTGAAACTAGCCTTTTTTGACTCAACAATTTGATTTAGGGCTTGCACTTCTTAAAATGGAAATGCTTAGAAGACAATTGCATATGATGCAAACAAAGCAAGAGGGGAACACATTTGACAGAATTCTAATCAGGTGAGAATCTTTGGCAATAAACGGGAATGGCAAAGTGTGTCTGGGAACATCACTGGTATAAAAGTGTATTTGCTCAGGAGAGAGTTGTCACGGCATTTCATAGCCGCTGGGCAACCTTGGGAGAAACGCAGTTGCCTGTGAACTTTGCCACTGGCTTTATCTATGTCCATTTCCAAGTCTGGTTAATGGCAGGGATGCATTTTTCTTTTTTCATAGATGACAGAAACAAATGAAAAACATCTCTTGCTCATGGATTAGTAGAGTCAACATTGTTAAAATGTCCATACTGCCCAGGGTGATTCACAGATTCAACACGATTCCCATCAAATACCAACGTCATTTTTCACAGATCTGGAAAAAAAAAAAACACAATCCTAAACTTCATATGGAACCAAAAAAGAGCCTGAATAACCAAAATAATCTTAAGCAAAATGAACAGATCTGGAGGCTTTACATTACCTGACCACAAATTATACTACAAGGCTAATTGTAACTAAAACAGCAAGAAACTGGTATAAAGGTAGAGCATAGAGCAAGGAAACAGAATAGAGACTCCAGAGATAAAACCATATATCTATGACCAATGGATTTTTGACTAAGCAGAAAAAAACATACACTGGGGAAAGGGTGTCCCATTCAATAAATGGTGCTGGGAAAATTGGATAGCCACATAAAGAAGAATGAAATAGGATCTCTATCTCTTGCCATATATATAAAATTAACTCAAGATGGATTGAAGACCTAAATGTAAGATCTGAAACCATAAAAATTATGGAAGAAACCATAGGAAAATTCCCCTGGCATTGGCCTAGGCAAAGAATTTATGATTAAGACCCCAAAGGCAAATATAGCAACAATGAAAATAAACAAATGGGACTTAATTAAATCAAAAGTTTCTACACAGTAAAGGAAATAATCAACAGAGTAAATAGAAAACCTACAGAATGGGAGAAAATATTCATAAACTACACAGAAACAAAGGGCTAATATTCAGAATCTACAAAAAATTAAATAAATCAGCAAGAAAAAGAAAACCCAAATAGCCCCATTAAAAAGTGGACAAAAGCTATGAACAGAGTTCTTTCAAAAGAAGATATACAAATGGCCAATAGACATATGAAAAATGCTCAACATCACTAATCATCAGGAAAATGCAAATTAAAAACACAATGAGGTACCACCTTAAGCCCATCATAATGGCCACTATTAATAAATCAAAAAACAATAGATGCTGGCATGGATGTGGTGAAAAAGGAATGCATATATTAATACACTGTTGGTGGCACTATAAACCAGTACAACCTGTATCCTCTGTGGAAAACAAAGTGGATATTTTTCAAAGAGCTGAAAGTAGACCCACTATCAGATCCAGAAATCCTACTACTGGGTATCTATCCAAAGGAAAAGAAGTCTTTTTATCAAAAAGACACCTGAACTTGAATATTTATCACAGCACAATTCACAATTGCAATGATGTGAAATAGACCTCAGTACCCATCAATTTATGAGTGGATAAAGAACACATGGTGTATATATACCATGGAATATTACTCAGCCATAAAAAAGGAATGAAATAATATCATTTGCAGCAACTTGGATGGAACTGGAGAACACTATCCTGAGTGAAGTATCTCAGGAATGGAAAAACAAACAAACGAATAAATACCACATGTTCTCTCTAACAAGTGGGAGCTAAATGGTGGGTACACATGGTCATAAAGTGGTGTAAGGACATTGGAAACTAAGAAGGGGAGAGAGGAGTGGGAGGAGGGCGAGGGATGAAGACTTACTTAGTGGGTACCATGTACACTATTCTGGCCTCAGGCACACTGAAAGCCCTGACTTCAGCACTATACAATTCATCCATGTAACAAAAACACTTGTATCCCCTAATATTTTGAAATAAAAAATATTTAAAAAATAAGTTTACATTCTCGTGGATCCAGTTGACCCTTCCTGAAAAGAATAAGGCAATGGCAGAGGAAATTAAACATGAAAAGCACATTTCACAACTGTAGAGAAAAACAATAGCAACATAAAGTAATGCTCTACAATGCTCGAAATGTTGAAAAAGTGGATAAAAAGACCATATCTTAAAGAAAACATGCAACAGTATCAGTTTTTATTAGGGTTCTTTTGGCACAGGTTTTAAAAGCTTCAAATAGCATTTCTAGATTAGGAACCCAAAGGTGTTTTTCCAACTGAAACAAGTAAAGGGATGAAGGAGAACCAATTACTAGGACGCCAATTTCACAGGCTTTAATTTATACCATCATAAGAAGTAGTGGAATCAGCCACTACAGCCCAGGAATGAGAAAAGTCTGCTCAGGAAAATCGTGGGTCCTGTTTCAGACAGATACTAATCTCGGTGTAACATTCAGTCAGAAACATGGGAGTAAGGAGATCAAAAGCAATTATCACTTTTGATTGTCAAAGAAAGACACTTCAAATATTACTTGTGCCTTTTTTATTGGAATTTTCTAGACTTCCAAGAAACTACATGCATTTCAATGCCAGTATATGATATAGGATATCGGGGCATAAAGTGAGACTTTCCTTCAGAATTTACAAATGCATAGTGCCAAAAATAATGCTTTTCAGGGTTATTGCTTTCAAAAAAAATGCAAATTTATAAGACATGGATTCTGAATAGCAGGAATGAAATGACTGTCATTCTGGCCAGGGTAACTCCATGGAGATTATTTTTGCAGACCCCCCTTTTATTTGATTTTTCCTATGGACTTTGGCAAAATTAAGTACTGGGTTCTGGCAATAGAAAATTTCCTGGGATAATTATTATAAGGTCAAATAATTATGTTGTTTTCCAAATTTTATGGGGATGGGATAGCAAATTAATAATATTCTATATTTTGTGAACACTTTTGAATCAACGAAAATGAAATGCTTGAGAGATTTGTTGCATCTCTAATCTCTCAAGCCCTGAAGAAATAAGGCTCATTAGAAGGAGATACTAAATCTGTTGCTAACTGCTGAAAGGAACACACCTCCAGGCAGTCATCAAGGATGCCTCTTAGTGAGAGAAAGTTGAGTAAGAAATGTCCACTGTCAACTGGTATAGTTGGGAAGAATAACTAGATGTGCAATGTGCAACTCTGCCTTTTTTTTTTTTTCTTTTGAACGTCAGCTGCCCACAGTGAGAACATATTTTCTTTTGCTGGTAAATGAGTATTAACTATGTGTAATTCTGAGGGTTAGTTTAGTTAACATCTATCGTGTACCATGATGTACAGGTCAATTTACCTTCAGGAATATAGGGTGCTTTGACAGAGTTGTGATTTATTCTTAAACTGTTTAGAATCTGGTAAAGAGGTGCGATTTGTATTCTATGATCTTTTCTGGGAGACTCTGAGCAGTAAGTACCACTACCCACATTTTAAGGAAGAAGAAGAAACAGACACACAGTTTAAATTATGATGTGTAGATCACACAGATGGTAAGTAGATAGACTGTGATTTGAATCCACGTAAATCTAGTCTAGAGAATGAATCCTTAACAACTACATTATGTCACCCTTGCGGAAAGTTTACTTGGTGATAATATAACCCTCCAAAAGTAATAATAATAGAATAAAAGCCCAGGGTGCTCAAGAAGGACATTACGGGTCTATGCTGACCTGCCTGAGACTTTTCTTCCCTTTCACTCTCAACTTCAATCTCTCGCGTCTTCTGGGGTAAACCTTGGCCAAGACTTAGGGGTTGCTAGATGTAAGTGAAGCTTTGAACTTTCTGCGCATTACTGGGAAAAAACTGGTGTTGGTTTTTTGTTTGTCCCTCTCTAGGACACGTGGTATCTGGAGACTTGCACTGAGAGATAATAGGAAGGGAATACAAAGTTGTAGATCTTGGGAAGAGTTTGATTCACAGAGATCTGTGTCTGCAAAAAGGGCAGTCAAAGTCAATCCACTGGGTGTGCGTGTCTGATCTTTTTGGTCCCCCAGACACTGAGGGAGCTGAGCCTGAGAAAATACAAAGCGCCTGAGTATAGGGAGGTGCTTCTGAAATAGGATAGGGAGTTAATAACCCCTAGTTATAGGCCTTGCCCCAAATCTTGTATGGATCCTGCCACTGAGGAACCATTGCCCCTGAGGCTTCTCTTTGGCTTCAGTGGATCCACAGAGAAATATAAATTCTCTGAGACAGCCAGAGTGCAGAACACAGGGAAACCACAGATTGCAAATTAAAGCTGTCAGAAGAAGTATGTAACTTGAGAAAAATAATAAGAATACCTAAAGAGCTTTAAATGGAGCCATATACCCACAAAAATAATTTCTGGAGAGTAAAAAAGAAATACTTTTCAACTAAATAATTTGGTTGATGAATTTGGTCACTGTTTTCTCCTGCAGTGGCTGCTTGGTAGATTAAATGCAAATGTTATTTAAAGCGCAGAACAAAAATATTGAAGAGATTGATATACGTATGTATACATATACTCATATCTATACATATATGTGCATACGTATATATACATATACACATACAGATATATAAACACACATATATAAAATCAGAAGAACAAAGAAACACATAGGAAGAGGGAGAAGGGGAAGGGCACGCACTTTCATGGTGGGTGCAGGGCGCACCACTTGAAGACTGGACACGCTTGAAGCTCTGGCAGAGCAGGGTGGGGAGGGGGGGCAGGGGCAAGATATGTAACCCTAACAATATTTGTACCCGCAGAATTTGAGAAAAAAAATTATATATATATATATATATATATATAAAACCACATAGGAAAAAATGATGTAATCTAGAACTTACTTTCTGACAAGAAATAAAAACTTTATCTCCATACAATTTTTCCAAGCTTTGAGGTTTTTCTTACCTCAGCTAATCCAGAAGTCAAAGACTTGAATCAAAGACTTGTGGACAGGCAGTTTACTCGGGGGTGATCCGAGAAAGCACAGGTGAGGGAGGACAGAACGTGAGAAGAGGGGGGGCCTGGTCTGCGGAACCACCGAGGCCGTGTCAATGAGACGGTTACTCTGGGGCCAAGTTGAAACCAATACTGGGAATCTTTCTCATGAACCACGTAGAAAATGCCTCAGAGTTTTTCCTCCGGGGGCCAAAAAAATCTGAAGCGTTATCTGTCATTGTCTCACTGGTGAAGGGTGGCTCCTGAGGGGACGGAGGCAGATCCCTCCCAGTTCTGGAACTCCCAGAGCTTGAGCTGATACAGCTCTCCTGCAACCGAAGAACAGAGAGATGCCGGTGACTGGTGGGGAGCTTGTGGGTTCACCATAGCTGCGGGCAACATTTGTGGGAAGTCTATGGAGTACATGGCAGGACATCAACAGTGTCTGGGACAATATTGATGGGAACATAGAAGGTGCTGAAGACAAACTCGAACTTGAGATGAAGGTTATATTATCTTTTTACATGGAACGGAAATACATCAGAAAAAAAAAGAAGCCTGAGATTTGGGCACAAAATGATAACAATGATGATGACAAATATGGTTGTGAAATACTTATATGGCACTTTTGTGGCGCCAGGTGCTCTTCTAATCACTTTGCATATACACACATGTGACCCTTGCAGCAAGCCTGTGAGATGGCACTTGTATTGTCCTCATTTTACAGATGAGCAAACTAGGGTAGAGAAGGAGGGTGCGTACGTTCAACTTGCCCCAGGTGACACCACAAGAAGTAGGACACTGTGATCACGGCCCCAGGGAGCCACCCTATGGAGTCCACGCTGACATGACACTACTCAATGTGGTTGAGTCTTATGAGTGAGAAAGAAAAAAATGTTCAATGATGCTTGTTAACATATTTGCATGGTAAGGCAGACCTTATCCAGGACCACCGTGATAGGTGCAGATGGGGGAGATTGGATGGGCTTAACTCTGAATACAGCATGAGCAAGGGGGGATTTATAGCTAGGGAGCAGTGTGTGGGCGGGAGTCAGTGGATGGAAAATGACTAAGAGGAAACTCCAGGGAGTGAGGAGGATTCTGGGTAAAGACAGGCCAGGGTGATCAGACTTCACCTGGGGGATAGTGGAGGATGAGGAACCTGATCAGATATCAAAGAGAATCACAGGCCAGAAGGTGGCAGGGGGCGGTTCTTGCTAAACTGACTTACCAAGGCTCTTTGCTAAAAGTGGATTTTATAAGAAAATGCACAGATGAGCCTGGGAGGAGTTTCAGAAACCTGACTAAAGTTCGGCCAAGCAAAAAGATCTTTGTCATTAGCACTCGCTTCAACCTGATGAATCAGCTACACAATCTTTTTTTTTTTGCATTCAGACTGCTTATTTACTCAAATTCAATCCTGGCAACTTTGTCGAAATTAACTGCACAGATTCCTTCCGACCCTGTAATTCCACTATTAGGGTTCTATCCCTTAGGAACAATTTCACTCATACAGGAATTATTCAATTATTCCAGGATAATTGCTGCATGCTGGAAACCTCCAACATATTTGGATGAAGCTTGTGGATGAGGTATGATATGAATGTGTATATGTAATACATGAATACAGGTGATTGTATCAGATTTGTTCATGCCAATCCATAGCAAGAAACCAAGTAAATACCCAACAATCCTGGAATGTTTGAACTAATTAAAAAATGCTCGAGAGTATGTGAAGGCATTAAAAATAATTAAAGCTAAACCAGCCAATAAGAGGGATTTCTGCCAGGTCGTATTGAGCAAGAAAAGTGAAATACAAAGAAGCTTTATTACTACCATTTTGTGTGCAACATAAAAATGGTAGAAACTATTAATGAACTTGTGTTAAAAATACACAGAGCTGTATGTTTCTGATTCTATAACTTGGATAAAACATTAAAATATACAAAAATACATCACCCAGGACATACAGCTGGATATGGTGACTTGTTTTCTGCGTACACAGTAGTAAAAATTTAAAATCAAGGAGTGAAAGAAGCTTTTAAAAAAAAGAGGAAAATAAAAAGATGATTGACCACCACCCCTCCAGTGGCATGATTATTTTAATACTATTGAATTTATGTAAAATAATATATGTGAACTTCTGCAAAGAGTCATATCTCTATAGTACAAAATTAATTTTAACATAAAATTAATTGTAAAACATTTTAAATTCTCTTGCTAAATACTTGGCCCATTACAAGTACTTAAGAAATGTTAATATTGTATCCATTTTAATTATAATAAATTACTAAAAAAACACTGTTATGAAAAATATAAAAAAAATACAACTCAAGTTTAAAAATGTGGGAGAGGATGAGAGGAGGAGGAGGTAAGAGCAAGTAGGAGGGTCCTGGGTCAAGTTGCTATCCCTCTCCAGAGTCCACCTGCTGAGGTGGACTTTAAACATGATTTCTCAGCTCCCCAAGAGCTGAGGGCTGGGCTCTTCACAGACAGGGATCTGGGACAGTCCAGTGACCAGGTCACCCCAAAATGGACACAGAGAAGCTTTGACTTCCCATTGTCTGGAGGGGGGAAGATGACAGGCTTGGGGTACAAATGCTCTCCTTTCCCCTGTCTAGCTCTTCTGTGGTTGAGGGTTTTCATAAAGCTTCCAGAAAGATGCCCAAAATGATTGAGCAACCGGCTTGTGTCTTGTGAGGCTGTAGCTGGTTCTGTAATATACATACACACATTTATTTTCTCTTTTGTCCTGCTTCACTTCTCTTTTTTCTTCAATATGTTTACACAGGGATTTTAGCTTGTCATATAACTTACCCCAAACCATGCTATAAGGTCACATTCTGAGATACTGGAGATGAGGTCATGCTAGAGCAGGGTGGGTCCCTAACCGTACCATGGAAGTTTACTTCTTCAAGGCCATCATAAGGGCATTTTTCTTGCTTAGAAGCTCTTCTTTGAGTAAGGCTTCAAGGCTTCAGTCTCCTTTTATGGTCTGATTATTTAAACTCACCCAGGAAAACCTCCTTTTTGATTAAATTCAAGTAATTTGTAACCTAACCACTATAGTAACATCCAAAAGTATTCTTAATTCCCCCTAACACACTCAAGAGGAGGGGATTATATAGGACATGTAGACCAAGGTGCAGGAATCTTGGGGGGTCATCTTAAAATTCTGCTATTACAAGTTCTACTTGCAAAAGGAGGACATGAGATCACAGTGAGGGAACAAGGGACAACTAGCAGGCTTATCAATGGAAGGACTGTGGCAAAAAGAATTGGGTATTTGTTTAATGTGTGTATTTGCATATTTTATTTGTTAGTTCACCTATAAGATGAGCTTTTTTCTTACATATCAACCTAATTATTTGTGTAACAATAAATTATCTTATGATTCCAATTAACTTGAAATGGTTCATTTTTAATATATTTAATTATCCTGTATAACGAGGGATATTTCTGAGTTTTATATATTTATTACTGATGTGTAAGATGGCTATTTTTGTTTTTTAATATTTTATAAAATCTATTTATTTTAACCTGACCACCTACCACATATACTTAATTTTATGTCTTCCTAATTTTTTTTTATTTTTTTGACCTCTTATTATTCCTCCAGACATATTTTAAAACTAATATGTTAAGTTTCCTCCAAAAGTGACATTGGGTTTGTTACATTAAAAGAAACTAGACTTGAGCCCCGTAAAAAAATTTAAGAAAACAGTAAAACACTTATATGAGTATATTGTGAGAAAGTAAGAACCTATATCTCTTTTGGTATAGCAGCATGAAAATTGGGAATTTTAGAAATGTGAGCCCTAGATTTTGGTCTGAATATATAATAAATATAGAAAAATAAAAAAAAGAAACGAGAAAAATTCTGATACATTTATAATGCAAATATTCACCTTCTTATATTTATTTTTAAGTTTTGTTAGAACTTTTTCCCCAAATACCTTCCACAGATATGTTATTACTGATTCTTGTTGTTGGTAATTTGCAATAACCCTAGTTTCAATGATTTCAGAAAAGTGGAACTATTAGGAAACACTTATAACGTCAAGCATTTGACTCAGATATACTGAGGAGTAAAGATAGCTTAACTAAGTTCCCATCCATACAGAATTAGTGAGATAATTATGATAACCTGTTTATTACTAGCTTGTTGCTAGTAAGATTTAAATGTGGAAAAGGCATCTTCCCAGTGAGTAAATGGGAGCCAAGGGGAAGGTCCTTGTTTCTTCCCCTACTTCCCTAATACCATGCCCAGTGCAGCCCAGCTGTGAGGCTTAGTATGGGATGCGTTAACAGGAAGAAAAAACACCAAAATATTCCTCTGCCTATAGAAAATACACATTACTTTTGTTGCCTCTCCACAGTATTAATTATTTATATAAACCACAATGCCAATTGGGCTAATTAGAAGTTATATATAGTACATTGAGAGGTCCTTTAAAAATATCTGCTAAAATTAACTTCATATATACAATTTAGAACCTAATTTTTATACCTATTTTCTGCAGTATAAATACTACTTTTCTAATTTATTGAGGCATCACATACTTTGAAATAGTTTTGATAAATGTATATTTCCTAGCTTATTTTTTGTTAGTACTACATATAGAAGCTGGAGTTATAAATTAAGCAATACACATTGTAATGAAGCATTAATTTGGAATTATTTATCAGCAAATCCTGTTCATATTAAAAATTATACATCATAGTCTATTGAGCCTAATAAAAGCTTGAAAATAATTCATATGGTTTAAAAACCTTGAGAGTTAATAAAATTATCAATGTGATAAAATTATCAATGTGATGTCAATGTGATATACCTTAAAGGTATCCTATACCATTAAGAAAAGAGTACTGTCATTGACCTGCTTAACTGACATCATCTAACAGATTTATTTCAATTTAGATTAATAATCACTAATGTTAAAATGTGTAAATTAAATCTCAATGCTAATGTAATTAAAATTGCTTTCATCAGTGATATGTAAATTAATACCATCACTTTTGGGTTCCTATAAAATGACACTAAATATGATGATTAAATGCTTTTAAGCTTATTGAATAATTATTGAAATAATTAATTAATTCTTTAACAATAACTCATTTGAGTTTAATCTGTAAATTGCTTATTAAAAAGTGATTTCAAGGTTATTTTGAATTTATATCCATATTCAATAGCTTCAGGTTAGATTGCTATATGTTCCACAGTTTGTAGAATTTTATTTCTAATTTCAAGACTTTTAAATCAATACTAGAGAAGTAGAGAGTATAATAATAATAATATTACTTACTACTATACATTTTATTTAAATTTTTTCAAGTTTTAGAGAAATATGGTAATAGCATTTATATTATTGCTCTGAAAAATCCAATAAATTTATTAGAATATGAAAAATATTTTTAAGCCTGATTCTTAGTAGATTTATAACTAATATCAAAGAAATAAGGGGGAGTTTCTTGCTATTGTATTTCTTCTTAATGAAATGTAAATTTTAATATCGTAAAATGCATAGTTCATAAACATATAATTCAATGAGATTTTTACAAATTTATACTGTCTTAGCCTATTCTGTGCTGCTATAACAGAATACTTGACACTGGGTAATTTATAAAGAACAGAAATTTATTTCTCACAGTTCTGGAGGCTGGGAAGTCCAAGGTGTGGCACTGACATCTGGTGAGATCTTTCTTGCTGTATCTTCACATGGTAGAAAGCAAGAGAAAGCAAACTCACTCCTGCAAGTTTTTTAATAGAAGCATTAATCCAGCCATGAAGGCAGAACCCTCATGACTTAAACATTTCCCCAAGACACCACCTCTAAATGTTGTTGAATTGGGGATTAAGTTTCCAAAAACATTAATTTGGGGGCACAAATTCACACCTTAGCATATACATTTGCACAACCACCACCCACTGAGGATATAGAATATTTCCATATATTTTTCCATATTTCTCCCTAGAAGTTTCTCTCATGATCTTTTGCAGTCAATTCCCATCTTTCCACAAGTATCCACTGTTCTGGTTTCTATCTTGATAGATTAGTTTTAGCTGGTTTTTAACTAAAAAGAACAAAAGAAAAAAAAAAGGAATGATAATATGTCTTTTATAACTTTTCTCTTCATCTTTTTTTTAAAAATAGGGTTTCAGTATGTTACTCAGGCTAGAGTACAGTGGCATGGTCACTTACTATAGCTTACTAAGCTATAGTGGCATAGCTTACTATAACCTGGAACTACTGGGCTCAAGCAATCCTCCTATCTTAGCCTCTCAAGTAGCTGGGACTACAGGTACATGCCACCACACCTAGCTAATTTTTAAAATGTTTTGTAGGGATGGCTCTCAAACTCTTAGACTCAAACTTATGAATTCTCTCACTCAACATAGTGCTTTGAGATTTATCAATATTGTGGGGGCCAGTAGTTCATATTTTCTATTTATATAATTGTATGAATATACCAGCTTTGTTTATCTACTGTAATGTTAATGGACACTTTTGTCATTTACAGATTTGGGATATCATGTACAAGTCTTTTTTGTGAGATCACAGGGATATGTGTGTTTTAATTTATAAGTAAGTAATCTTTTTATACTACTATGAGAAATGTACATGTCTTTCAGATGCTTTATATCCTAACCAATACCTGGTGTTGTCAGGCTTTTTAATTATAGCCATTTTAGTGGTTGTGAAGCGGTATCTTATTTTGATTTTAATTTGCATTTTTCTAAATTCTAATGATGTTAAGCAATTAGTATGTACTTATTGGTAATTCATATATCTCATTTTCTGAATTAGGTGTTTACATATTTCCCCTATGTTATTTTATCATTTTGATTTATTTGAAAAAAATTATATATTCTAGGTACATGTCTTCTGTCAGATAACCATATTGTAGATATTTTCTCCTTTTTAACTTTTTGGATTGCCTTTTCATTTTTTAAAAATGTTTTTTGATGAGCAGAAGTGTTAGATTCTATAAGAGCCTAATTTTTTATTTATTTTTTTTGTGTTAGTGGATTTTTGTCCTCAAAGATAAACTTTGCCTTTACAAATTTGATGAAGATATTTCTATTGTCTTCTAGAATCTTTATTAATTTACTTTTTATGCTTAGGTCTATACTTTAGCTTCAGTTACTTTTTTATATGTTGTGAAGAATGGTTTCAGATTCATTTTTTTACCATGTGTTTATCCAGTTGTTTCAGCCTCAGTTTTGGATAGGTTGTTGTTTACTTTATTGAGTTGTTTGATTCCTTGATTAAAAAATCAATTGACCACACATACAGGGTCTATTTTTGAACTTTTCATTATGATACATTGAGCAATACACCTATATGCAAATACAATAAAACATCTTTTATGTAGGTATATGTAAGGCCTCAAATCATGTCCTGTGAATCTTTCAATTTGTTATAACTTTTTGAAATTGCTCTAGTTATTGTAGGTCTTTTGCTATAATTGATTTATAGATTTCTACTGAGAAAAAAAGACTTCAGTTATTGATTGAAATTTTAGTTGACTTTACAGAGAATTTTTTGGGGAAATTTGACATCTTAAAAATAATAGCTTCTAATCTATTCACACATATTTATATCCACTTACTTAGGTTTACTTTAATTTCAATAATCAGTAACTTTCAGTTTCAATGTAGTGTACCTTTCAGTATAATTTTTCAGTCTTAATACCTTTTGTTAAATGTATTTATCAATGTTGTATGTTGTTTGATACTGTTCTCAGTAGCATAAATTTTAAAATTCTTTTTCATTTATTTTATGGTAGTACATAAAAATATATTTTTTTGCATGTTTGTTACTGACCTTATAATTCTAGAATGCAGCAAAGAAAAAGATGGTGAAAGACCAGAGGAGTTGTTCCTGAGCATCATGTAAAGACTTGCAGGAACTTCTAGAGATTCTTCAATGAAAGACCTGTTTATACAATCTTTATACAAATGTTAATGAAAACCTGTTTTATACAATCTTTTGGATGCTGTGTGATAATAATTTCTTATAATTCCTTTTTGGTAATGATTTGTATTTACTGAGACTTCCAGATATTAGGTAGCGGCTGGTATATAATGAAGGAGTCACCTTGGCATTTTTAGCTTTGCACACATTTTTATTTCTTTCTTTCTAAACCAAGTATTATATATTTGTATTTTATGTGATCTGTATGTGTATATAAGTGTGTGTCAGCTTTTGCAGATAACTGTGGTATGCTTCAGTAAAATTTGTATTATCAAGCTTTGGGTTGAAGTTTCAATATACATCTTTTGTGGCAATTGGCTACCTTTTCCTCCCCAGTTGTGCTATACTCTAGAAAACAAAGTTGAAAAATTGTAAGAGAGTAAATTTGTCCTAGCTACTTAGCCAGCTTTAAAATCTTGGTGGCATGCATTGTTTATATCTTCTTTATATAGAATATTCCCAGTTAAGTTGTAAAATTTAATTATGTAATATTGACTTGAAACACACACACATACACGTACATATACATGTCATATGATCTATACTATGTTCATTTTACCATGGTAATTTGAATCAAGCTTAACACTTGGTCAATTTTTTTAACAAAATTAACCTAATGGTTAGAATAATATTACTTAGCCATTTAATATATGTGCTTTGCCTTAAATGTGGTTACCTCTGAAAAACTAGCTTTACCATGTGGGGTGAGGGGGAGTTTCCAAACCCAGACTATATTTTTGTAATGTAGCCCACACTGTTGATGTTTATTTTTGGTCTGAATTATTATGATAAATTATGATTGCTTGAACATTCAGACTTAAGTAGATGATTAATGGAGAATCTATTTGAAATGGATCAGGGTATTCTATAATGATAGTCTTTTATCAACATGATTTATCTCATCTTTCCATTAATATAGTCAATGTTCTAAAAATATATAACTTTTGGACAAAAAGTATATATTTTTATCATTTTCAAAAGAGGAAAGCATTAGTTTAAAATTAAGTACACATTTTTTTTTATTTCACATTTTAGGATATGAAAAAATGATAGTGTTTTGCCTTGAACGTCTTTTTAAAATTAATGGTAGTTTTTACTTTATACAGGTTCAGGACTCTGTTGAATGTGTTTCTGTGTATACCATAATTTATATTCTTACTATGATGAAATATATTTTTCTGTTTTCTATTTTAGATTCAGCCATTTTACCAAAATATTTAAATGTAATAAATTTTATATTTCTTGAACTTTAAGGATGCAATCATAATATTAGAAAATCTCATTTATCATCTATTTGTTATTTTCTTTTCTTAATATTTTTGTTAAAATCTCCCAGATAAATTTTGATAATATTGGTAATCAGGCCATGCCTATCTATTTCTAGGTGCGTTTACTTCCTCTTCTATTTTATCTTTACGTTTTTTCCTATGATGGAGGCATTTTCCTATTTTTTCTTTTTTTTTTTTTGGTGGGGAGGGAGGTTTACAGTTATCAGCCTGCACTCCAAAATATTTAATGAAGTTTTAAAATTTTGCAATTTTTTAAAATTCTAAAAGTCAAAACACTTAATTCCAGTTACTGCTTTCCTCCTTTTATCTTTGTCTTGTTAAGTGATGTTACGTCTTCATTTTGTATTCTCTTATAAGGAGCCACAAATGGATTACTTTCCTTTGCATGGTCCTTGGGGCTGTGATCCAGCTGCAAAGATGTATTTTGTAGAGTCAGACCCATGCAAGGATGAGGATATGGTCTTCCCTTAGCAGCTAGCAGATTGGAACAACATGAGGATGTTTCTCTGCTACTCAGGAACACTTGAGAGGCAGGTCTTGACTCCCTCCCAGGCCAAGAAGACCAGACAATGTCACACTCCTTCCCAGGGTGGTGGTCATGGCTTTATGGATCCCTGGGGACCTATCTCATCAGGCTTCACAGTTCATTTCTTTCCACAAATGCTGCTTCCTAGATCCTCATCTGATCTAAAGATCTGCAACTGCCCTCTCAAAGGTAGCTGGAGTTTTCTTCATCCAGCCCTGTTGGATTAATAGCTCTGTTAGGTAGATAGCAAGGGATTCTGGGTCTCCTAGGGACAAGAGTGGGTGCTGTTGCCTTCAGCTTTGTCCTGCCCCACCCTAATCCTGTCTCTCGAGCAACTGCTATCCCTGGGGGAGAAGGGAATACCCTACGAATTTGCCAATCAGAATTTAGCACGCCAGCTGCAAAAGAATGCAGAGGGCTCTCTAGCCCATAGGCCAACCCACATAGGTACCATAGAGTCCGGAAATTGACCCAGAACAACCTGAATGCTAGTTAAGACTCAGATTATGTGAGTCCCAACTGTCCAATCAAAGTGGTTCTATGGCGACCTCTGGACCATGAGGGAGGTCCCAATCCAGACACTATAAAACAAGATGCAGACCCTAACCAGCTCCTCTTTTTGCTCTTCCTTTTGCTTGCCCTGCTGTGATAATGGGCCCAATAATCATCTGTGGTATATGTACCCTGCTCTGTAAACCTGTATCTTGCTCTTGCCCTATCATCCTATCTTCCTCACCTCAATACACCTCATTTTCATGCTTGCCTAACTTTGGCATGTCTAGTCATTCTTCATCCATGAGAGCATCAACAACCAACATTTTCAGACTAAAACCTGACAGCTCCACCAACAGCCTGACTTGAGAACAGTACATAGATCCCAGATTCTCTTGAAAGACAGTCTTTTCTCTATTATTATTTTAAGATATATTAGACTGTATAAAAATTTTAAGCTTGTTTAAAAGAAGACAGATTTAAGTTTATTGACAATTACATTATTTGACAGAAATATTAATACTATTACAAATGCCCTTATTTATACCTTTATGTATAATTTCCTTTTATCTCAATA
This sequence comes from Mirza zaza, assembly GCA_008750895.1. Classification (NCBI taxonomy): domain Eukaryota; kingdom Metazoa; phylum Chordata; class Mammalia; order Primates; family Cheirogaleidae; genus Mirza; species Mirza zaza. The sequence goes on from VSMD01113943.1 coordinate 43,815, forward strand.
GTGATTTAATAAATGTTAAATGTAGTACTTATGGTAGTACTTGATATTAAAAGAACCAACTATATTATCATTTTAATATAAAATGAACTAATTTATAGTTTTTTAGATGAAAAAACTATACTTTTATTCCTAAATTATTGAATTATCAGATTACTGGAAAAAAACTTCAGAAATCAGCCAATCCTTAATAAGTTTTAAGATGAAGCTATAACCAGGCTACCAGATGGCACGATGACAAGAAGTAATCAAAATTTTATGAGCATGTAGTTGGAACTTTAGGAGTTCTTGTATTGCTATAATGGTTCTGGAGATTTTTAGTGAGCTATTAATTATAATTTTGACAATAAATTAATCTTAGAGAATCATGGAATTTATCCCTGAGGGTTAGCGCCTAATCTCATAGTAGAGTTCAACTTTAAAATATCATTCTGTATGATATCAGTAATGTCTTTATTCAACAAAAAGGAGTGATATAAAGAATTTAATGTCTCAATAAGAGCTAAGAAATCATATCTCTTTAAAATGGTACTCTGCTCCCTAGATGCTTGTTGTACCATGATATATGATGGTCTCACTGTTAATTAGTAAGGCATTTAAAGGATGTGGGACTGTGGAAATGAGTCATGTCTTATGTGAGGACTCCTTGTCCCCAGGCTGTCCTTTCCTTCTGAGCCCTGTTATTCTACCCAGTTATGTGCATGGCCTCAGGCATTTCAGCAGGGTGCTGAGCTTATAGACAAGGTTAAACTATGCAACTACATCAGCTGACATGATCGAATAATTAATTTTATACTTGTTTAGTACTTCATTTTGGAATAAAATACTCATGAGTTAATTATAGCAAAAGCCTTTTTGTTTTTAACAATTTAGCAAATCAGAGTAAAGGCCTCACATCAACATAATAGTTCTTTGGACTAGTACATTTTTTGTATGAGTATATTTACTATATATACCTATTTCACAACTTCTATAACTACTACTCTATTGCAAAATACCTATAGTCAGGTTAACTGAGAAAATTGTTGGAAATCAAATTCTGAAGACCATTCTTTAAGTATGATATATATTAATGACTCAATTTAAATAAGATTTCAAACTTTGTATTAAAACATTTTCCCCCTAAAAACTATAAAAACAATGAAAGGTAAAAGAAAGAAAGGAAAAGAAAAATACACTAAACCACAAAACTTCTACATAGCAAAGAAAACAATCAACAGAGTGAAGAGGAACAACAGAATGGGAGAAAATATTTGCAAGTTAATATCTGACAAGGAATTAATGTTCAGAATATCTAAGGAACTCAAATAACTCAATAGCCACAAAACAAATAATCTGATTAAAAATGGCCAGAAGACTTTAACTGACATTTCTTGGCAGAAAACATACAAATGGCCAACAGGTATATAAAAATATGTTCTACATCACTAATCATCAGGGAAATGCAAATCAAAACTACAGTAAGACATTACCTCACTCTAGCTACAATACCTATTATCAAAAGGATAAAAGATAACATGTGTTGGTGAGGATGCGGCTATATGAGAACTTTACACACTATTGGTGGGAATGTAAATTAGTAGAGCCATTATGGAAAACAGTATGGAGGTTCCTTTAAAAAATAATAATAGAACTTAATAATAGAACTACTATATAGCCTAGCAATACCATTCCTAGCTAGGAGACGCCATCTATGAACCTGGAAAAGGTCCCTCAACAGACTCCAAATTTTCTGGCATCTTGATCCTAGACTTTCCAGCCTCCAGAACTGTGGAAAATAAATTTTTGCTTTTTATAAGCCACACAGTGTTGGGGTTTTGGTTTTATTTTTTTATTTTTATTTTTTATTTTCTTGTATAACAGCTTGAATGGACTAAGAAGTCCAATTCCAAGCTCCCTCTTACTCCTGCTTTACATCACTGCTCCCATTTCAGGAAGTAGCACTATCATTTATCACAATGTTGAACCTTGATATCCTGACTGCTTTGTTTTCTTTACACTGCACATCCAACCGTTAAGCGAGTCCTGTCCTGTCAGTTTTGCCTTCAAAATATAATATATCCTAATCCTGACGACTTGCAAATACCACTTCTGCTACCACCTTATTCCAAAACACTGTGTCAATTTACTTAGACTTTTGTAATAGCCTCCTAAGCAGAGTCCAACTATACTCTTGCACTTCCATGATCATTTCTCCACAGACTGGCCAGTTACTGGTTTCTGCATAGGTGATACGGGTCCATACAAGAAATATGAGGGAAACTACCCCTCCAGCATGGATTATGTCTTTGATGGTGCTACTAATCTACAAAAATTTTCCTAAAATTAAGCATTTCTTCTGATTTTTATCATGAGAGAGGAAAGTTAAAATGAACATTTTCAAGGATTTCTACTTGTCCCCTCCCACCCTAATAGCCTTAATTAAATGTTGGGAAACCGATGTGGGACTTCTGGTTCCTAAATATAATTATAGTGATTATGTATTTGGGGATGGATGAATAAACACAATTGCTTCTGTGGATTCACTGGACCTGTTTGAGAGCAGTTCTCCATTTACACTCTGGTCTCCACAAGCCTCAACTCTAATCACATGATGGCATTCCAGGTCCCTTGAAGACAAGAGCCTGTGTATCATTTGCCCCTACTCACCTAGGCTGGGATCTCTGCTACCCAGTGCTTTTGTCTCCCTGGGAACACAAGGTAGGTAGGGTTGGGGAGCTGTCTCTGTGATGTGAGTAGATGCACATCCAGTTCCACGTTTTGCTTTGACTTTCACAGCATTCTCCAGAAAACCTAGATGAAGCTCTCAAAGAGCCAAAAGAAGCCAAGAAAAGGATTTTATTCAAGTAATTTCATTTTTTGGCCCTGTAACTGAAATGGCCTTGTTTCAAGTGTCTGAGAGCAGAAGGTAAATATTCAACATGAACAAAAGACACATTAACATCTCAATCAATTGTCCTAACACAATAATTTGGCAAAGATTATAGGATTAAAAGGTTAATAAAATCTATTTTTCAATGTGATCCCATTTATTTGTACTTTTAAATAATAAAAATAATTTAAATATTTTTAATTTTAATTAGAAAAGTATTTATTACTTACTTTGAATAATATAATAAAACATACCTTTTTTTTAACAAAATAAGGATTTGAAAATATTTTTGAGTGATCAAAGACCCAAATTGGAAAAAGAGTTTGAATATGAAATATTTCCTAAGGACAAATAAAAATTAAAAACAAGAAGCTTGACTCTTCCTTTGACTCTTCCTTTAGAAATGAAGAGACTTCTCACCTTCCTTTATCTCAGAGCATTTACTTTACATGTAATTCTAAGAACTTTTTCCTTTCTTTGAAATGTATAACAAATTCTTTTGAAAACCAGATAGAGTCTATTGTCAGCTTTGTGGCCCAGGAATGGCTCTCTTAAGGACCAGGTAGCCAGCCTTTGAAATGTAAATATTGAAAAGATAATACACTTACACCCAGTTTCTCTGATAGAGTAGGCCCCTAACATTAGGGTATCCCTTCATCCAAGCTGCAAAACCACCTCCTATAATAAAGACACAACACTTGTTTCTTCTTTGTTTCTCCAGATAAAGCCAATTAACTAACACAGATGGATACAGGTGAATTTAGGATGAATTATGTTTGACAAACGGTGCTGTCAAGTCCTTTTACTAGAGAACTAGTTACTGTTTACTTTGAAAATATCTATGCAATGGTTTACAGCTGCTCAGATGTATAAAAGGACAGAGTTTCTTTCTGTCTTTGCAATCTTTTAGCAGATTGCCTGTGATATGCATCACATTCTAATTTAATGCATATTCAATAATAAAAGAATTTTCTTTCTCTATCACTGTTGTGGAGAGGATTTCTGAGTTGGAAGATTTAGTTTTTAATTATATTTCCCCAACAATTGATAATGGGTTTACATATATAATATGAGCACATTGCAGGTGGGATTAACAGCATAAAGAGGGAGTTAGCTTTAGAAAAATAGAACATTAAGTGATGAAAGGTTTGATTACGTCACTATGAAGACTAACTTTTTCGTGGTTTGTAAGTCCATATTTTAAACACAAGCTTCTATCAGTGGAAATCCAGTCTTAGAATATATATGAATCCTCACCGTAAGAGGGAAAAAAATCAATGTGTACCTGTATCCTACTTACTGAGTACCTTCATCTTAATTTATAATTGTTAACTTTTTGAGCAGTAATATATTACATTTTTGATACTTAATATTTATTTCTATTATAATTATATCTGCAATATATGACCCTATTTTCAAATAAGGTCATATTCTGAGTTACTAGATGTTAGGATTTCAACATATCTTTTTGGGAAGATACGTCCAATCTATAACGCATTTTAATCGCACAGTTTTCTAGCCGATAACATAGAATCCAAGATGCAAGAGAATTTTCCTGCTAAATTAAAAGTGCAGTTGACCCTTGAACAACATGGGTTTGAATTTTGTAGGTGGATTTCTAGAAAATAAATACACAAACACATACAGACGGTAGTTGGCATCCTTCGCAGTTGAGAGAAATGTAAACAAACATAAAGGTGCAGTATTAAATCATAACTGCATAAAATTAACTACGGTACATACTGTTCTACTGTAATAATTTTTGTTGCTACCTCCTGTTGCCACCATGGTGAGCTCGGACGTTGCCAGTATCCTCTTAAAGCACTGTGTGACACTAGTCATCTCCATGTGGGCAGTTTGTCTCTCTAGCAAATTGCACATCGTAGCAAAAAGTGATCTCTGGAGGTTCTCCTGGATTTTTCATTGTGTTTAGTGCGATACCGTAAACCCTGAATAACGCCACAGGACCCATACGAAGGTGCCACTGGTGATGCTGGAAGTGCTCCCAAGGAGCAAGGACAAGTTTTGACGTTACAAGAGAAAGGTGGATATGTGCTATGTAGATTAAGGCCTGCGGCTGTGGTGGCTGCTGTTTCAGAGAGACAATTCGGCTTGTAAACAGATGATGTAAATTTATGCCATCAATAAATACAGTACAGTATTGTAGATATATTTTTTCTTCCTCAGGATTTTATTAAAACATTTTTTTCTCTAGCTTATTTTATTGTAAAAATGCAGTATATGACATATGTAGCATACAAAATAAGTGTTAATGAACTGTTTATGTTATCGGTAAGGCTTCTGGTCAACGGTAGGCTATTAGTAATTAAGTTTTGCAGGAGTCAGAAGTTATACATGGATTTTTTTTACTGCATGGAGGTTCAGCGTCCCTAAGCCCCATGTTGTTCAGGGGTCAACTGCATAATATAATAACTTTAGAATACTAAATGTTAACTTCAGTCTACAACTTTTATAACTCTCTGCTTAATATTGTTCTAATTGCTCAAAAAAAATGATTAAAATTCTATTCTCCAAGACCAGAGTGTGTCCAGCAGGATAAAAGACTATCAAACACCAACGTGAAATTGCAAAGATATGAACATGGTATTATACAAGTCTAGATCATGAGCCCTAGGTCTAAGGTGAGGCAGATATAACCCCTAAAAGATTAATTCTTAGCAGCTGGATGGAACATGAACAAAGATGCAGACATATGAAGTAGTGGTACTATAATCAGTTTTTATTTCTATTAATTAGGAATTGGAGGTAACACGTGAAGAAGTTTGGTGGGTAGACAGAGTGTAGATCACAGAGTAACTTATAAGGTGCTGGATTTGCTCCTACTGGCTCCTGGTGGCAAACGAGTGAAGCATTTTTTATCAGATGATCAGCTTGATAATATTTCATATAGTTGAATCACTCCAGGTAGCAATTCGAAATCTGGTGCCTTAAAGCTCAACCAGGAGGCATTCAATGATGTAGGTAAGTGATTATGAGACTAGAAGAATTATAGAGGTATTAAGGATGAAGGAAAAGAAATTGAGTTGAATAGCTCTTCATATTCCATAGAAATTATAATACACTATTTGGCTGTCATAGAAACCTTGGGGTATAGATAGGACATAGTATTATTATCAAGTTTTAGATGAGAAGAGAAAGACTGAGAGATCAAATTTACAAGCATATGTCACAAAGTTAATATGTGAAAGAAACAGCTCCAAAACCAAGGTCTTGTGACTGCTGGTTGATTTTATTACACTGTCTCTTTAATTCACATTATGGTGCTGTTTCAATACAAATTTTAAAAATTTTATACCTACCACTGAATGTTACCTACTAAATTAGTTCATGGAAAATTGATAAATGTTTGTGACCCTTTTCTTTTTTCCTATATTTAGCAAAATTTAGATAACGAAGATACCATTTATAAAACTAAACAAAAATTTGTAAAGTCTTTTAAGAAATCAAGACATTCATTTGCAAAAATATTATAAGTGTTCTTGTGTTGTGCTCTATCCTGACACACTTTTAAAATTTACAACCATGGTGTTGGAATCAGTCACAGATGGTGCTGGGTAGAATATTAAGATAAACTTTGCGAAGTGTCACAGATATGGGGTGATCACTATTTACTTTGCCTGACTTCTCTCCATTTATTCGGGTTACCCTGCTAAAGTGCATTTTTATTTGCTACCTTATGTTTTTGAAATATGTCCTTACTCAGAGTCGGTCTCACAACTTGCCAGAAAACATGAGGTAATTACTCAAACGTTGTCAGGGAGGAAACCAATGAGCAATGCATTTTCCACGACACGAGCAGATGTGATCCTGAGAATACACTTATTGATAAAAGCAGTAGGAAAATGAAGAAATAATAGTTAAAGCTACTCTCGTTCTTCGAAAGTTATGAAATCCAAGCAATTTCAAACAAGTAGAAAAAAATGTTACTAAAGGAGAGATTTCAGAGCATTATTTGCCTCATAAATGTCAAAGAATAAAACATCTCTCAACACATTTCTCTCTAGGGGGATTATTGCTACTCCAAATAAAAGTGCTAAATGATTTAAAACATAATTACATTTTTATTTTTGAGTAGCTTTAGATTTAACGAAAAGTTGCAAAAATAGTGCAGAGAGTTCCAGTACACCAGTACACCCCTCACCCACTGTCCCTTACTATTCACACATTACTGTGGTGCATATATCATAATTAAGGGACCAACATTGGCATGGTATTGTTAACTGTATTCCATACATTATTCAGAATTGTTTTAGTTTGTACCTAAAATCATTCACTGTTCAGAATGCCTTCCAGGTACCACATTGCATTTAGTTGTTGTGTCTCCTCGGCCTCCTCTAATCTGTGAGAGTTTCCCAGATTCTCCTTGTTTTTGATGGCGATTTTGACAAGTAGTGGTTGGGTATTTCGTAGAATGTCTGTCAATTTGGGTTTGTCCGACGTGTTTCTCATGGTAAGACAAGGTTAATGTGTTTTTGGAAAGGAGACTACCACATGAGGCAAAGTGCTATTCTCATCACAGCATATCAAAGGTTCATGGTATCAGCATGATTTATTACTGTGGATAGTAACCATGATCACCTGGCTGAGGCAGTGTTCGTAGGGTTCTTCAACTTGTAAATTTACTTTTTTTCCCCCGTCTTTCCTACTCTTTGGAAGCAGAGTAACTATTGTTTGCATTCTTTATCATTCATTAATTAAAGTCATGAATGTGTCACAGGATATGAAGGACACCCGCATAAGCACTAAAGGCTGAGTTTTCAATGCATTGCTTCTACTTGAGACGGCTTCCTTGGCAATAGCTGTTATGACAAACCCAGGAGTGGTAAATTGCAGTCATGCGTGCTGAAGATAGAGATACCGCCAATGCTGAAGCTTAACCCTTTGCACTCGGATGTCAAGTGTGGATAATGTCGAGTGGATAATGAGAAAAAAGCAAGCGAGTGCAAAGGGTTAAAAATGTCTGTTATTTTTAACCTTAAGAGCAGAGGAGATAGCTCTTCACCACAAGAACTGAGAATTTCCTCAACTTTTCTATTATGATTTTACAAAAAAATAGTTAAACATTCCATTTCCTATGTTTGCTTTTCCTTTCTAAGCTCTTCAGAGCATCTCTTCCCAAACTGAGTTTCATGCTTAAATAAACTTAGGAAAGGTTTGTGTTAGAACAGGTTAAGAGGGGATATGTTACCACCAGACTTGTCAGAGTTTTTCGTATGGTAATAAGGATTGTTAATGGGTGATATGGTGTTATATGATGCAGTGTTTCCTAAATTTAGAATTAGAACATTAAAATTTTTATGAAGTACTACCTCCAGAGAGCACAGTTTGGGAATATTTTTATGAAGCTAAATTGAATAGCTCAAAGAACTAAAAAATTTTGAGATAACAATGAAGTTCAATTTGAAGACATGTAACATAAACACAACTAAAAATCTGAATGAGATTTATAGAATCTTTTGCAACTCTATAGTCAAAAGGTATGAATATCTTTTTTTTTTTTTGGTCACATAGCCATCCTTCACTGCATTTTTTAACAATAGAAATTAATTTTTAGGACAATTTTTGGTTCACGGCATAATTGTACAGAGTTCCCATATACACCCTGACCCTACAAAATTACAGCCTCCCCCCACTATTAATATCACCTACTACAGTGGGGCATTTATTACAATCAGTAAAACTACATTGACATGTCATTATCACCCAAAGTCCATAGTTTACACTAGGATTTACACTTTGTGGTGTCTATTCAGTGGGTTTTGACAAATGTATAATGTCAGGTATCAACTGTTATAGTTTCATACAAAATAGTTTGGCTGCCCTAAAAATCCTCTGTGCTCTGCCTGTTCATTTGTCCCTGCCTACTAATCTGTGGCAACAACTGATCTTTTTACTATTTTCATAGTTTAGCTTTTTCCACAGTGTTATAAACTTAGAATCATACATGTCTATGGCTTTCCAATTGTATTCTGTCACTTAGTAATATGCATTTAAGTTTCCTCCATTTTTTTTAAGGCTTGATAGTCATTTCTTTTCAGCTCTGAATGACAGTCAATTGTCTGAATGTACTTCAGTTTATCTGTTCACATACCAAAAGGATATCTTGGTTGCTGCCAAATTTGGGCAATTATAAATACAGCTGCTACAAACATTCACTTGCAGGTTTTTGTGTGGATGTGTGTTTTCATCTCATTTGGGTAACTACCAAGGAGCACAATTGCTAGAGCGTAGGGTAGGAGTATGTTTAATCTTGTAAAAAGCTGCAAATGTGTCTTCCAAAATGGCTGTACCACTTTGCATTTCCACCAGCTGTGAATAAGAATTTCTGTTGCTCTACATCCTCTCTACAATTTGGTATTGTCAGTGTTCTTGATTTTGGCCATTCTAATAGATAGTGCATCTCATAGTTTTAATTTGCATTTCTCTAATGTTATATGATGTTGAGCATATTTTCATATGTTTATTTGCCATCCCTATATCTTCTTTGGTGAGGTGACTGTTGAGATCTCTTGCTGTTTTCTTAACTGGGTGGTTCATTTTCTTCTTGTTGAGTTTTAAAAGTTCTTTGTATATTTTGTATAACAGTCCTTTATCAGATATGTATGTTGCAAATATTTTCTTTTAATCTGTGGCTTATGTTTTTTATTTTCTTGACAGTGTTTTTCATGGAACAAAAGTTTTTTTTTAAGTCCATCTTTGAAATATTTCTTTCATGCGTAATTTCTTCAGTGTTTTATCTAAGAAAACATCACCATACCCGAGGTCACATAGATTTTCTCCTATGCTATCCTCTATGAGTTTTATAGTTTTCCATTTTACATTTAGGTCTTTGATCTATTTTGAGTTAAGTTTTTGAAGGGCATAGGTTTATATAAAGATTGTTATTTATTTTTTGCATGTGGGTGTCCAGTTTGCCCCCCAACCCCCATCCCTGTAGAATATTCCTACCATGTGAGTACTATTGTGCTAATCAGTCAGTACCAATTTGATGGCGAGTACAAGTGGAGTCCATTCTTCCGATCTTGTGTTACCTCACTTCGAATAATAGGTTCAAGCTCGATCCAGGAAAATATGAGAGGTGTTAGATCACTGTTGTTTTTTATCATTGAGTAATATTCTATTGTATACATATACCAAATTTTAATAATCCACTCATGAATTGACAGGCACTTAGGTTGTTTCCATGTCCTTGCAATAATGAATTGTGCTGCCATAAACCTTCAGGTACATATGTCTTTATTATAGAATGACTTTCGCTCTTTTGGGTAGAGGCCTAATAGTGCTATTGCTGGATTGAATGGTATTTCTATTATTATTATTATTATTTTAAATAGGCAGTGCTCCTGCAGATTTATCCTCATTTTTAATACGCTCAATCTTCTGGTGATCTTCAATTCTTTCTTCAACTTTGTTCTTAAATCTAGTATCATTTCCCTGTAGGCTAAATATCTTAGTGTTAGTGTTACCTATTTATTTTTCATTGTAGGTTTACAGATGAAGAATTCTCACAGATTTTATTTGGCTTTAAACCACTTTTATTTTTCTTTCGCTTTTTAATTATATGCTTAACACATTTCAAAATAGAGGGTGATATTTTTTCTTTAGGAATTTTAAAGAAGTCATTTTATTTACTTTGACTTGCTATGATTTCTGTTCAAGAGTAAGCCATCACACTGATTTCTATGTATCTTTTTGTTTCCCCAATGGAAACCATGTGCAAAGTCAGCTTTCCCAGCTCTAGTCATTGCCTTTCATTTTTCTTCATTCTTTTTTCTTATCCATAATGGTTATATGATAAACCTTTATCATACTTCCAAATAAAAAGCTGATATATGTTACATGAAATTATTGATGAGAAAGTATTTTTTACACATAAAGAAGTCCTCTGGGGAAAGTAAAAAAAAAATCATTGGTTATTTAATTATTTAAACACTGAGAAATTTGAAATTGTGGAAAACATAACTTATTCAGAGAGCTTGAATAAAAGAAACTCACAGCACTTTTTGAAAAATACTCCCCACTACCCAATTTGTACAGATGTTAATTCAGTGCAGGTGGCCTACATTATTCATGATTGAAATGAAGGGTCGTAGAACAAGAATCACAGAAATTGCCAACCATAGCTGAAGAGACTGCATAAATATTTTCATTAAAGTAAGAAAAGTGACATATGTGACTGTAATTTTTATATGAAAATAAATGGATATCTTATAAATTGCTATTTTTCTTGATTTATTAAATGTCTAGTAAAATGGGAAACATAGAATTTCTTGCAAATTATTTTAAATATTTTCTTTTTGAAGTTAATTTACCTTGCCATATTTTAAAGCATAAAGTATTCTCTCTATATATTAGAATAAATGAAATATTAGATGCTCTATATTTTTAAAAATAGTAAAAATGAAGACATGCTCTTTCTTTGATAACCATATGTAAATGTTAAAATACTAAGCATATCTCTATAGAATATAGTCTTTATTACTTTACCAGTTTATACAATATATTATATTAAATAAATATAAATAGAAAATTAGTTAAGATCTGTTTTATCAAGTATTTCTTAGCTCTAGACAAACATTTTAAAATAATTTTGGATAAATTCTTATCTGTGTACTTTAAAAGGAGAACTATACAAATGTAAAAATGTCACTGCTTATTCTGAATGAGAAAATAACCAAAATTATTACTGAAATCAATTAAATATAGTGTACAAAACTGTTTCTTTATAAGATCTAGAATCATATTAATCTTTAACACACTAAATCATACTATTTAAAATATAGTATATTTATTCTAACTAAAAATATGATTGAAACCTGTATTTTGCATACAATTATACCAAAATTCACACAGCTATTTGTCTATTCTTGCAAAGAATTAAGTAGCTTCTTTCTTTGTTTTATAATTCTGTGTCCTGTAGGTTCCTAAGAACTTTAACTTAAAGATAACATAAACATTTTCTATAGTAATTTGCCTGGAATAACTTTTGCCAACTTTCTTTCCTGATTTCTTACAGCATTAGCAGTGACATATGATTTGCAAGAATATGATAGACAAATGGAACTGTATTTCTTATATCATGGTTTTGACTGAAAGAAACTGGAGTTTCACTAATCAAGAAAGAATCATACACATACACAAAATCAATATTGCTGCTGGTTCTTGGTCTAGATGAATTCCTTCTGAATATATAAATGCAATAAAATCCTATTTTTCTTTTTTCTTCAGCCTCTATGTGCCAAAGTAAATATTCACAATATTCATGGCTTCGCCTGTTAGAAATGTGCTATTCGTGTTTGTGTTCCATTGATTTTGGCTTTAATTCAGGCTTCAAACTTTCTCTTTATTAAACTTGATACAAATGTTTATTAATTCATTTCATTTCATCAGAGTGTTTCAGCTCAGAGGTTACAGTTTACTACATTTCAAATTTTAAAAGGTTAAGATAATTGATTATAAAGACTGATATTGAATTTTCATCTCATTCTATATCCTCTTAAATAATGCCTATGATTTTCAATGCATTTCTGTAATAAGATGTTTAAATATCTTAACTTTAGCTGTTGCTGAAAACTCAGTTTTATAAACATAACAAAAGATATTATAGTTATGTTAACTCACAAAGCAGCTTGGGAGAAAGAAAAGGTTAAAGAGATTGTTTCAGAGTATACAGATTTCCTTCTCTAGTCTCAGGGATATTCAAGGTCATTTTATTTCAGTGTTAGCTGGCAGAGAAGAAATTCAAGTCATTTCTCAGGATTAAGGCCATGTTCACAATTTGATGAGGGAAATGAGGACATGACATAATTGCTGAAATATGCATTTATTAGTAGACATCTCCACTCTATCACTCAAGGGGATCATCATGAAACATAAATTTGCTAGACACCAACTCCTCAAATGCTGCTAAATATTCTCATACTCTAGTAGTCTATACTCCAAACAAATTGGATTTCTAATACCGCCACCAAAACAGCCACCCATACCACAGACATTCATGGCCACTATTACAAGTACAATTAATATTTTGAAAACTTATTATTGCCAGAAATTGCACTAATTTTCTCTATTTTTCTTTATCAATGATCATTCAATGATAAATTTTCAATATTTACAAATTCATATCTCACCTTTACAAATAATAAAAAATAAGTTTCAGAAAGTCTAAATAACCAGACTCAAGTAACACTCAACATCTTTGCAGTCAGCCGATGCTCCCTTTTTTGATCCCACCAGATCATGATATTCTGTCAAACCTTCCCACTTTTGTGCATGACTTTTGCACCAGATGACATCTTTTCTTTTCTTTTTTTTTTTTAACCTGCTGAATTCACATAATTTCTTTAAGATTCATTACAAACATGCCACTCAGGTCAAGTGTTAATAGTTTTTCCTTATAAAGTCCTACTCAGTTGAATGCTGTACCCTCTCCTCTTATCCATTAGGACACATGTTATATTATAGTACTTTCAACATAATTGAATCTCATGTAAAAATATTATAAAACCCTTCAGAGCCAGTGTTTTGTGTTATTTGTCTTGATTTCCATAACATCTATCATGGGCTTGACACATATACTAGTTGCACAATATGAACTTTTTATCTGCCAGTAATTATAATGATAATTTATGATGTCTGGGTATTTTCTTCAAGTGAAAATCAGAATACAAATAATACATGTTTATAAAACATAGGTTCAATGTTACGTGAGTGGAATGTCACACCCAAACAAAAGTTAAGCTATGGTAAATGACTATTGCAGCCAAAGCATCAGCTGTGTGAAGTGTATGTTCAGTGCCTTAAAAACTAAAAGGGGGATATGAGTTCTCGCCTCTTATTAGGGTGATAAAAAGCATCAAGTTATATGTCCTCACCACAGGGGGCTTTTATTAAATAAATAAATATCAGAAATCATTAATATCAGGCTGTCACAACACATGGATGTCAACTTTAAAAGAGCCACGCCTATGAATTACTGATGCAATTTGCAGCTCCTGGTATAAAGGGAGCAGAGCCCTGCTCCTCTTTGGGAGCCCTTAGAGCAAGAATTACATGTTATGACACCTTCCATATCACCTTGAGATAAGAGTAACTGAGGTCTGTGCTCTCAATAAGAACAGTACTCACTACAGCAGAACTTGGAGCTGCTTGGATTGAAGGAGGAATGCTCAGATCAAGGCAGCAAGCAACCCTCTGAGAGTCTGGCTGGCCTTGTGGGAGTGGGGAACCTGTTGGGCGTGGCTCTGTGATTCCTGATGTGCCCAAGCCCTGTTGATCTGAGAACACAGAGAAAGTATACCATAATATACTCCCATTCTTCAATTGTCATATCTGACTCAAAACAAGAGTTTTATTAACTTAAAATTATTTTTTCTAGATGAGTTTTGGAGCTGAATTTCATTACTCTGCAGTAATCTCTGATAAGTATGAAAACTCATGCACATGAAAACCCTATGGAGTAAGGCAAATATTTTATTTCACATCCTTTCAGAATAATGAGGATTTCATGAGACCAAATGATTTACATTTCCCTTAATATCACTGCCACATTTTGAATTAGGGTATTATAGAAGATTTTCAGCTTCCCCCCCAACACACACACTTTGATTGGTTCTTGAACAAAGAATGCACTTTATAATGGATTCTTTAAAATGACAGGAAACCCTAAATGCTTAGGTACTAATGTGAATTTCATTTTATCAAAATGATTAATATTTTTATTCTATTTTGAAAATGCATTTACTGAGCATATTTATCATATTTTGTGCTATATGCAAACGTGTGTCATAATAATTTCTTCTATATAGAGCTCAAAATTTATGGATTTATATTTAGAAATTGCCATTATGTTCTCTAAAGAGATATGAATAAAGAACTCATAATGTTCTTAACATCATTGATGATATTTTAATGAGGAAAGAATTTATTGAAAATGGTTTTCTCCTGTTATTTAAAGTTGACAAATTACTGACTCTTTGAGATATCTTTAGTCACAGAATTCTGCCAATGAGTACAATGCTTTGCCCTTACGAATTGAGGATGTAAAGTCAATATTGACATAGATTCTTCATGGTTTTGAAGAACTCTATAGTTTTCAGTGAGGAAAAATAATGATTCTCAGTGAGTAAGGAGAAAAAAACAAATTTTAATTGACAAACTAAGAGAAAATAGATGCAAGAAAGATTAAACAATAGAAGAGAGTTTCTATTCAGAATACATTGATGAAATTTTATTCCTTATAAAGTCAAAGTGTAAAGAAATGATGTTAAGTTCTAAAATGAATATTGAGGGCAGAGCATGGTGGCTCACACCTGTAATCTTAGCACTCTGGGAGGCTGAGGCAGGAGGATTGCTCTAAGCCAAGAGTTTGAGACCAGTCTGAGCAAGAGCAAGACCCTGTCTCTACTAAAAACAGAAAAATTAGCTGGGGTAGTTGTGCATACCTCTAGTCCCAGCTACTTGGGATGCTGAGGTAGGTGGATCGCTTGAGCCTGGGAGTTTGAGGTTACAGTGAGCTATGATGTTGCAATTGCACTCTACCGAAGTGACAGAGTGAGACTCTGTCTAAAAAAAAAAATAAAAAATAAAAAACAAATGAATATTGAGGGAAAAATTCTAGTAATTGTGCTATACCAATATGATAAGGGCAAAAGAAAACAAAATAGTAGAATTAATACAGACATTTTCCTGCTTTAGGGTGTACTTGAATTTTTCAGCCCTCTAATATTTTCAGATAGTTGAAACATATTGATCATTTAGTTTAAGTTTGGAGTTGGGAAGGAAACATTACAGATAATAAATTTCAAATTATTTTATCATTCATATAACACATTTATGAGCAATTTCACATGCCAGCTATTAGAGAATTTATGGTCTCCAAATACAGAAAATCAAGTAGATGTTTTATAATAATTTGATAAATGCTGCAGTGCTAGTAATTACAGGATGCTAAGAAAGGAAAGAAAGAGTATGCACAGTACTAAGGGTCAGGAAACACTGCATGGAAAGGTAATAGCTTAAGTAAATTTAGAATGACATGTGGAGGTCAGACAAGGGCAAGAGGGAAGTGGTAGGACAGGCAAGGGTAGAGAACACCATGCAGAAAAGGTTGCCACATCTTGGAATCAGCAAATTGTTCTGTGTGTCTAGAATGGTAGGAAGGGTGAGTGCTGTATCTGGAAGGGCCTTCATGTCATCCTAAGAAGCTTGAGGTTAGTCACTAAAGCAAGCAAGTAGTGAGCAAGAGTTTTATAAAAGCACAAAGTGCAAAGAGATTAAAAGAAGGGAGACTTATAGGTAGCTGTGTAATAATTTAGTCAAAGAATAGAAGTCTTAATTAAAGGCAGCTGGAAATGGAGAAAAGGAATACACTGCATGTACATTTGTGTTTATACATACATTTGCAAACGCATGTACACACACAAACATTAGCCTAATAGGATCCTGCTAGGTAAAACTTAAAATAAGGTATTGCTCTTACTGAATTAAAACTCACATTCATCTGAAAGTAATAACCCTCAAAAGCATAAAATTACTATATGATTTTAATAAAATCTTATGCTGTCATCTCTATAGTTGCTACAGAATTAAGTCCATAAAATATTTTAGATTATTTCAGTACTGATCTATATTCATTAGTCTTTATAGAGAACATAGACATATTGATTTCTTTTTTAAAAAAGTAAAATCTTACATTATCCCATGTAGTTTTGCAGCTTGATTCAGACTTACTGGATATAAAACATGTATAATAGAACTATGGGGCTGAGGAGCCTTCAGCAAAACAGCAGAAACCAGAGTCGCTTTGGGGTCATATCCAGGCACCTGAACTGATGCTACAGTGTCCGTGAGCAGGGTTCAGATAGTAGAGGTAGATGTCAATACTTGTTGTGCCTGACAGGTGACTGGCAGCTGGCTGTGAGAGACATGCCTTCTGGGCCAGTGGAGGAAAAGTGTGAGATTTGGTGATTCAGTGACAGTAGCCGCCAGCAGTGAATGGGTTTGTGACTATCCACACAGGGGTCCCACAAATATGGTGAATGGGTACATGTGCCAGAAAGGGTAGGAGAATGGGGACTGGTGGAAGGGGTGCAAAATCACAGGGGCTGCAGCTTGGAGTAAATGAGAATTTCTGCACCAGAAATTGGTTAGCTTGGAGAGATTAGTGTTATTTCTATACTGAGGAAAAAAAAAATATTCTCTCTGTTCCTTTAGTTTTTATCTTTAAAATAGTTTTCAGAGATCATGTTGTGTCTATTTTTTTGCTTTGCAAATCATGCAATGGCCTTTGTCCAAAACCAATAAAATTCTTACTTGCCTATGAATTGTTAAAGACAGGAATAGGCCATTGAGAAACAATGAGCAATCTCTTTGAAGGGGACCTTTTCATATTCTCGGGTCTTTTGAAAAAGTTAAGTGGGGCCATGGACATTCCTAATTAGAAGTAAGGGAATGAATTAAATGTCCTCTTTGATTTGCTCTTTAACTTATTTAAAGTAAAATTTTAGAATGCTGAACCAGCCTTAAATTTCATGGAAGTGAATAATTCATTTTAATTGGTCTTCTCAACTATTGGATTTTGGCTTTGATTCAGGCTGTTGAGAATGTCAAGATTTTGGCCCATGGACTCATATTGTTGTATTGTCAGTGGCTTTCCTGTTCATCTCATTGCCATTGCTCTGTCTGATCATTTGCAGAGACTGCTGGTAGCAAGTACACATATGCTAGTTCATGAAATTGGTGCTAGATTTTTACAATGTGAGTTTTGTCAGACCTCAATTTGCGTGTGGTTTCGTAATCCTAAACATTCCGTTTATTTGAACAAAGACATGACTCAGAAAAAGTTATTCAACATTACACTGAAGAGGAAAGAAATCAAGACAGTTTCATACCCTTGGGGGTCACATAAACCAGTGTCTTAGTATGTTTTTCATTGCTATAACTGAATACCATGAACTGGGTAATTTATAGGTCTCTCTTCATCTTCTTATAAAGCCACTAATGCCACTATAGGGGGCCCAACCACATGGCCTCATCTAATCCCAGTTATCTCTCAAAGGCCTCACCTCCAAATACCATTAGCATATGATTATGGGGATAAAGTTTCCAATCTATGAAATTTTGGGAAACATATTCTAAACATAGCTGCCAGAATGCTGGTTCTATGAATTTGAAGGTGAACATTAAACTGTTAAACTGTTAGCAAGAAACATCCATCATGCAAAAGGGCTACTTAGAGAATTTCTTTGCTGTCTTAAGGTGGAGAAAAGATCTGAAGTCAATAAACAGATGGAAACTAGCTAAAATAATTAAGTATTGATAACTTAATCCCTCTTTGTACAACTGTACAGAATATTAGATCGTACATTTGACCAATGAGGTCAGGCAAAGAGAGATATGCATTTCTGCTCACAATAATCTCTATATGTAATATATTAAAAATATTCCTGAACAAAGATGTGGACCAAAAATCTCACTGTGGTAAGAGTAATTTTATTTTATATCATTTGTATTCTGCAAAATATGCCTGCAGAGAATTTGGAGCCCTAAAAGTAATCATTCTGTTATTACTTGCTCAGTATTTTGTCTTTTAGTTCAAATATGAAGAACACTTCTCTAGTTAAATCAATTTAGTCAATTTAGGTGTCAAATTATAAACAATATAGAAAGAAATATAGTTGTTATTATTCAAAAAGGTAGCCCTGAGTAAATTTTCTATCTATGTCATTGGTAGGGAAGTGCATTTTTCTATGATTCTAAAATAGTAATGACTAAGGATGGATTAACACATACAGAATATCTAATTTGATTTGTATAATTAAAATAATTATAGACTTATTAAAAATGGCTAAGTGGCAAGTTTAGCAGCAGTTCTTAAGTTACTGACAAGTCTAGCTAATAAAAAGTACAACATAGTGACTGTTGTGCTACTTCCTTACTATCAAGAACATTCATTACCCTTTTATTTGTATATATCAAGCTCAACACTTATCATAGAGCATTTTTTCACTGGCCATTAAGTATTTCACAGCACTCACATAAAAATTTTGGAAACCAGAGAAAAATAGAATGTAGAAAATAAAAATCACATGAACAAGATTAGGCTGAGATGGTGGATGAGATGCAGCCCACACATACTGCTCTCAAGGAAAGCATCAAAAGTTGCAAGTATATGCCCATCTACAGTTGGACCCTCTTGTGGAGAGCATGGTGAATCATCAGAGAGGTGATGGTAGACACTCAGAGTGAAGGAGAGCATTATCCACCTGACAGGAAATTATTCTATAACATTGAGAAGGAGGGAATCCTCCCTAACTCATTCTATGAAGCCAGTATCACCTTGATACCAAAGCCAGGAAAGAACCAAACAAAAAGCAAAAACTGCAGACCAATATTCCTTATAAACATTAATGCAAAAATTTTCAATAAGATACCAGCAAACTGAATTCAAAAGCATATCAAAATGATAATCCACCATGATAAAGTGAGTTTCATCCCAGGGATGCAAGGATGGTTCAACATACACAAATCAATAAATGTGATTCACCACATAAACAGAAGCAAAAACAAAGACCATATGATCATCTCAACAGGTGCAGGAAAGTATTCCATAAAGAGCATCCTTTCATGTTGAAAACCCTCAACAAACTAGGCTTAAAAGGAACATATTTAAAAGTTATGAAAGCCATATATGATAAACTCACAGCCAACACCATCTTGAATGGGGAAAAGTTGAAAGCATCCCTCCCTAAGAACTGGGACAAGATAGGGGTGCCCACTGTCACCTTTTCTATTTAACATAGTACTGGAAGTCCTAGCCATAACAATCAGACAAGAGAAAGAAATAAAGGGCCTCCAAATTGGGAAAGAGGAGGGCAAACTATCCATGTTTGCTGATGATATCTAGATCTTATATCTAGAAAACCCTCAATACTACTCCAAAAGACTCCTAGAATTGATAAATAAATTCAGCAAAGTCTTGGGTTACAAAATCAATGTATACAAATCAGTAGCATTTCTATGTACTAATAACAATCAATCTGAGAGTCAAAAGAATGACTCATAGCTACAATTCACAGTAGCTATGAGGAATAAATTCTTTAGAATATATTTAACCAGGGAGGTGAAAATTTTCTATAAGGAGAAACAAAAAACACTCGTGACAGAAATTGTAGATGACACAACCAAATGGAAAAACATCCCATGCTCATGTACCAGTAGAATCAACATCATTAACGTGTCCATTCTGCCCACAGTGATTTACAGATTCAATGCAATTCTCATCAAAATACCAATGTCTTACTTCACAGATCTAGAAAAAGTAATCCTAAGTTTTATTTGGAACCAAAAATAGAGCCTAAAAAACCAAAGCAATCTTAAGCAAAAAGAACAAATCTGGAGGCATCACATTACCTGACTTCAAATCATACTACAAGGCTATAGTAACCAAAACTGCATGGTACCACGATAAAAGAAGAGATATAGACTAATGGATAGAATAGATAACCCAGAAATGAAACCATATAGCTATGACCAATTGATCTTCAACAAAGTACTCTGGGGAAAGGACACTGTAGTCAATAAACGGTCCTGTGAAAATTGGATAGCCACATGCAGAAGAATGAAACAGGACCCCTATTTCTTGCCATATACAAAAATTAACTGACGATGGATTAAAGACTTAAAAGTAAGGCATGGAACCATAAAAATTCTAGACAAAAACATGGCAAAATGTCTCTAGACATAGGTCTAGGCAAAGAATTTATGGCT
This sequence comes from Mirza zaza, assembly GCA_008750895.1. Classification (NCBI taxonomy): domain Eukaryota; kingdom Metazoa; phylum Chordata; class Mammalia; order Primates; family Cheirogaleidae; genus Mirza; species Mirza zaza. The sequence continues at coordinate 64,474 of VSMD01113943.1, forward strand.
AAGACCCCAAAGGCAAATAGAGCAGCAACAAAAATAAGTAAATAGGACTTAAATTAAAAGCTTCTGTACAGAAGAAGGAAATAACTAAAATAATAAACAGGCAACTGACAGAATGGGAGAAAATATTCTCAAACTATACATCTGACAAAGGACTAATATCCAGAATCTACAAAACAACAAGAAACAAACAAACAACCTCATCAAAAAGTTGGCGAAAGACATGAACAGAATTTTCTCAAAAGAAGATAGACAAATGGACAACAGACATATGAAAAATGTTCAATATCACTAATCATCAGGAAAATGCAAACTAAAACCCCAATGAGATACCACTGTATCCCTGTCAGAATGACATTATTAAAAAATTAAAAAACAGTAAATGCTGGCATGGATACAGAGAAAAACGTTACATTTATACACTCTTGGTGGGACTGCAAATTAAATTAGTACAACTTCTGTAGAAAACAGTGTGAAGATTTCTCAAAGAACTAAAAGCAGACCCACCATTCAATCCAGCAATCCTACTACTGGGTATCTACCCAAATGAAAATAAATCATTTTATTAAAAGGACACCTGCACTTGAATGTTTGTCACAGCACAATTTGCAATGGCAAAGATATGGAATCAAGCTAAGTGCCCATCAATACATGAGCGGATAAAGAAAATGTTATATATATATATATATATATATATAGTGTGTGTATATATATATATATGTGTGTATATATATATATACTACAGAGTATTATTCAGCCATAAAAGTAATGAAATAATGCCATTAGAAACAACTTGTATGGAGCTGGAGACCATTATCTTAAGTGAAGCATCTCAGGAATGGAAAATAAATACCACATATTCTCACTAATAAGTGGGAGCTAAACAATGGGTATATGTGAATGCAAAAAGACTTTCAGGACCTTAGAAACTAAGAGAGGGGGAGGGCGGAGGGAGGGATAAAAACTTATCTATTAGGTACAATGAACACTGTCCTTGTGGTGGGCATGCTGGAAGCTCTGACTTCAGCATTATAGAGTATATCCATATAACAAAAACTTTTGTACTTCCTTAGTATTTTGAAATTGAAAAATAACATAAATAATTTTATATAGCACCTGACTCTAACAGATGCAGTCTTTGTACCATATCTTTACTAATAATTTAGTTAAAATATTTTTAATAGCACTATCTTCCTCTAGTAAAAGGGATTTGAATGATTGGAGCAACAATATAAATAAAACATTATTAAATTATAAACCAATGTATAAAATACATATCCATGAGTTTGTAACGATATAAATAAGTAGTTGGATAAATAAATAAATGGAGAAGGGGTTTGTAAATTTCCTATTCAGAAGAATTACTAATAATTTATGTAGATACCCTAGCCCTTAAGAAAAGGAAGCCTAACTTCCCATTTCTTAAGCATGGGCTGGGCATAGTGACTTCCTTCTAAAATGTATGGTATGGCAGAGCAGGAGGAAGAATAATTTTATGGTGGAGAATTCTGACAAACATCACCTCATCCGGTGATCAAGATAAACCTCTATAGTGGTCAATCATGCTGATAATAAATACCCTTGATGTGACGCGATGAAGATGACACTTTACTTCTGTGAGCTTCCTCCCAAAACAGAAAACCCTAGTCCAATCACGAGCAACAACTCAAATGAATTCCAATAAAAGGGCATCCTAAAAAACACCTGACCAGTACTCCTCATAACCATCAAAAGCAAAAACAAGAGAAATCTGAGAAACTGTTACAGCTAAGAGGAGCCTAAGGAGACATGATGACTAAATGCAATATGGTACCCTGGATGACCTACTGGCACAGAAAAAGGACATTAGGTAAAAACTAGAGAAATCTGAATAAAGCATGTACTTTAGCTAATAATAATGTATCAGTATTGTTTGATTAATTTTAACAAAAGTACCATACTAATGCAAGATGTTAATGATAGGAAAACTGGGTGCAGGGTAAATGCACTATCTATTCAACTTTTCTATAAATTTAAAACCTGTTGTAAAAATGGAGACCATTTAAAATAAAATTTAGAAAAACACATTACACTCACATAAAATTTAAAAAATTTATTTGCATGTAAGACCTGGTGTGACTTAAGATCTTACTAATGGAGTAAGTAAACATTTTAAAATTCTGATGTAGAAATTGATGAATACATGAAACCGCTAATTAATATCAAGTAAAATAAAAATTAGTTATGTGAGACTGAATATCTGATGATGTTTTTATGACTTTTATTTGAAGCGTTGTTGCTTCTTTATTTAAATGTTTTGTTTTCCAGATTTAAGGACATTTTTTCCCTCTTAAGCTATCTACAGTTTAGAGCAATTTGGTAAGATACACCTTCATGAACAAAAATAAAAATATTTACTTTACCTAATTACTCCAAAATTTGGAAAGCTACTTTTGGATATTCATATTGTATGACAATATAGTTGAACAATAATACTTCAATACTTAACACAGTGCTCCTTGGATCATGAATTTTAGGATTTTAGTCCAGGAAGTATGCCTTATTTATAATTATGTTATCAATGGCATACTTTGCCCCAAATTTTTACTGAACAATTGAATAATGTTCTTTATGGTACATAAAACAATTATCTTGAACTTTAAGACAGAAGACATTTAGAAAAAACTTTCAGTTTGTCTGATTTTTAGTTTCCTAATTTATATACATAAAAATTGTGCTCTTGGTGGTCATGAATTTGAATGTTACAGTGCAATTAAATATTAAACTGAAAGCATTATGTAGATAGAAAATTTTATGATAATTCAACTTTATACAGCAGCTAGCAGTCCATTTGTTACAATTACTTACCAAACTATTCTGATAAATACTAACAGTATATACCAGATCTGATTCACTCATTTTCATATTTTCTGCAGTATATTTCTTATAAATATTTACTTCTTTATTGTTCAAAAATAACTACATTGAAATTAGTTTAATTAAATATAGTAAGGATGAGTTTAGACGAAGAAGATGTAATGAATTAAGGAGAGAACAAAAGTTTCACTGTTATCCTAAATGTCACCTTTTAAATTCTCATTTATGAGATTGCTGTAAGACTTTTTCTTTTTTGTCCTTAGTGCTCTTTAAACCATTCATACCATCTTCTAAAAGATGAATAAATGCTAGATGATGATGATGATGATGATAGAATTACATGATTCTACATGATTCATTATCTAATTCCCACAACTTAGAAAATATATTTGTGCTTGAATGATCCAAAACTACAACTGCCATTGATAAGCCCTATGGTCTAATGGCTCATTTCCATATCATGCTATTAGGCATCCTTCACTCAGAATTATAGCAACAGAAGGCAAAGTTCCAATATGACTATGGAAATTATTCAATATGGGTACCTCAGAGTCTCTTTCTGAATTCCTTTTTTTTTTTTTTTTTTTTTTTACCATGAAAACTCCATTTTCCATCAAGGCATTGAGAATCCTCATAAATTCCTCCTGTGCTGAAATCTGAACCAAAGAAAGAATGGACTATCACTGCAGGATTACCTGCAGTTTAAGATTTTCAATTAACTCTGGGAAGAGAGGACTTGGCCACATTGGGAAGAATTTAAGCCATTATTGAGCAAGTCAGGAAGGCATATTTTGGAATCAGGGATCTAATTGTCTAAAATCTCACCTAGGCAATAGCATATTCTGTGCCCTTCTGAGTCTGACCCTGCTGTTCCTGTTACTCAGCACATCACTTTCAGAACTTGAAATGTCCTTGACCCTGAAAAAATAAGCAAAGTTCCAAAGTATCATATCTTCTCAAAAATGAGGTTTATAATGAAATTCCTTCTTATAGTACTTCAATATCAGTGTTATTGTAAGATTTAATCAGTATATTTTAAAAGCATGTTGAGATCTTTTTAAAATGCCAGTAAACCAATAAAAATTGTATTTTGTTACTTGCCTTCTTCTATCAATATTACAAGCTAGAAAAAATACCTTTTGATACTGGAAGAAGTATATGGGGGTGCTGCTAAATGCTTTATGACAGAATAATGCAAATATATAAAATTAATTCATGAAAGCAAGTAGTTTTACAATGCAAGTCATAAAAACCATACTTGATGAACAGTACTTGTTCAGAATTAATGTTCACATTTTTACAAAGTTGTGTCTGTCATTTAGATTGAGGTGATTTCACTTTAGATTTGCCAGTTCACTTAACCTCATGATTCTCTTTTATAATGTTTTGTCATTTTTCAAATTTTCAATTTCTATACTGCTCTTTGGCAGCAATGATTCACTGCCTAGGAAAGTGCTGGAATACGTGATATTATATCAAAAGCAAAATACCCATGTTACTTGATATTTTCCTTTGTAATGGTCTATTGCCTAAAAACCTTCATACAAACTTTGCTCTTTTAGGACATTTCTAAATTTAACTGTTAAATGAGAAGTTATTCTGTTTATTTAATACTATTAATTTCATCTTCTGATATATAAAAAAATCAATGGACTATGTGAAATAAACTTGTGATAACTGATCTTAAAAACCAAAATAATTATTTGTAGTACTGAGACTAGAAAGGGAGAAGAAAGCAGAGTTGTTTATAATTTAGTTATATTCAAATGTTTCACTAATTATAGTTAGCTAGTGTGAGTCTTAATGAAAAAACAAACCTTCATCATTTTAGGACACATTGACCAATAGAAGATCTTATAATGTTTGACTTATTGACTACCATATTTTCTTATTGATTTTTGATGGGTCAACTTTTACCTGATTAGTAGTTATCTTTGCAAGTTCTACTAAACAGTGAGTAGTCCTTTTCTGTCAATTCTTTAGTTTTAGGGTACTCAAGTACTCAACAAACACATAACCAGAAGAAAAACACTCCTTAAAATGTACCTTAAATAAATACACTTTTATCAAAAGAGCATTTTAGAATGAAGCTACTTTAGTCTTTAGTTTCAGATGAAACCCACAAGTATAGATTCTACATATGGGAATCCACCTATCGTAAGTCTTCATAGGACTTGCAAAGGTTGTTTCTGCAAATATTGTTACCCTATGAAAGAGGATGGAAAGGCTAAGAGTTGGAGATTAGGAAAAAGTTTTTTTTTTTTAAGAAAAGCTATTACTATACTGTGAGTTCCCTTTCCTAACCCAAAACCCAGAAGAAGGAGCTTCAATGTGACAACTTACATAGTTTGGCATTTGTTCCCTAGAGTTGCAAAGACATAATGAGCCAACGTTCAACTCATAGCTGAGAAACAAACACATAAGAAGTTGGCTGTCTAACTTTTGATAAAAGGAAAGACAGAGAATGTCAGAGGTATGCATTTTCAGACTGTGTCACGTCAAAGGTTGTGAGAGTGCCTCCCAAGGGCCATGAGTGACAGGAAGCCAGCATGATGTTGCAGTGGGTCCTGTCTAGAATGGGCATCAAGGAGAGCAATTAGAAATATAATAAGCATGAGACGAAGAAAGAGAAGGAGGAGGAGGAGAAGGAAGGGGATCAGCAGCTGAAACCGTACTGGCAGAAACTTTGATCCCCATGATAGAGGGGTGATAGAGGGAAGAAGTGTGCTGATTGCCAATTGCCGAACTCCCACCAACCAGTTGGCTCAGCAGAGAAAGTAGCGTCTCTAAGAACTGCCAAGCACAAAAGACCAGAATAGGCAAGAGTGCCTCTCTCATTGTCCTTACAACCTGAAATCTAGAAGATTTAGAAACAAGAGCACAGATACTTGCCAAAATGTCAATATTGGTAGATTAGATATTGATAGATTACATTCTTTAACTTTACTAATATCTAGGGTTTTTTCCTGGGCACCAAAAAAAAAAAAAAAAAAAAAAAAAAAAGAAACCAGAGTCATCTAGGCAGGTGGAAACCCCAGGTGGGAAAAGAGAAAAGATAAGAGCTTCAGGACCTTTTCATGACTGACTCACAGCAAAACAGAGCTGGAGTGTGGCAAACTTTGAATACTTGAATCAGAAATATTATTCATCTGACACTACTTTTGTGTGGCTAGAAATAACTGAAGTCCTTTACGTCTGAAAGTAGTTTGAGGAATCACGGGAACTATTTTGTGCACTGTCCAAAACAGCAGAAAATAGCTAGCCCTCTAAATTTAGTTGCTAGGGAACAAGGACTGGGGAGAAAAAAATACAGTGGGTATTGAACTGTATTCTATGAGGTCCCCTTTTTAAACTCAATGGAGCACATTCAGAGGTAAAAAAGAATGGTTTAGTGAATTAACCAAAAAAAAAAAGAATGAATAAGTAAATAAAACAAACAAATATGAATAACTAGCACTTTTCCTGAATTTAGGGCATCAATAGCTACATTAGTTATATAGTTTCCTTTCCTGCTAGACTCTTCCAGCTCTTTATAGTTATCTCTCAACTATATCCCATATTTCTGAAATTATTACTTTGCATGTCTTTCTACAGAAAATTTCCTGAGGCTAGGGACTGTTTATTCTATGTAAAAATTATTTGCCTTATTTAGTAACAAATTACGTATTTAGAAGATACTTGTAAAGATTAAACTTTCTGTAGTATAATGGCTTTTCATACATTCAGATGCCCATCCTTAATGTATTTATAAATTTGTTATGGCATTACCATTTATACTTATAAGGTTTCTTTATTATTAGACATATAAACTATTTAAAGTCATGGATGAAACTTAAGTGACATTAATTTCTGTGCGAAATGGCATTTTCAAAAGTATTTTATTAGAAATCACCTAAATTTTATCTGATTTTATTACTTAAATTTATGTTTACTTTAATGACAATATATTTATAGAATGCATTCTCATAGATATATTAATATTTTACTAAATTAAATGTGTCACCTTTGTGCAAATAAATAAAATATAGGTGAAATAAATAAAAATGTCATGACCTGTTGCTATCTGTAGACAGATAATTCTGGGAATTCAGTTATATGATATAAATATTTTCCATTGGCATTACCAGTTTCCTTCCAATTCCTGTCTGGAATATTTTTTTCTGTATTTTTAATTGTACAAATTTATTTTTAATATGTACAAATAAAAATTGTACATATTCATTGAGTACGACATGATATTTTGAAGTATGCATACAATTTGGAATGGCTAAATTAAGCTAATAAATATATGCATTACCACACATACTGATTATTTTACATGGTGAGAACACTTGTCTATTCTCTCAGGGATTTTCAAAAATAAAATACACTGTTATTAACTATAGCAACCATGTTGTACAATAGATCTATTGAATTTATTCCTCCTATCAAATAAAATTTTATAACCTTTTACCAACATCTACCCTTGCCAAGCTCCTGGTACCATTCCATTCTCTACTTCTGTTAGTTCAACTTTCTTAGATTCCACATATAAGTGAGATCATATGGTATTTGTCTTTCTGTGCCTGGCTTCTTTAACTTAACATAATATCCCCAGGTTCATTCATATTGCTTCAAATGACAAAATTTCCTTCTCTATAAAGGCTGAATAGTGATTTTCATTGTGTATATATACACCACATTTTTTAAATCCATTTGTTGATGGACACTTAGGTTGAGTCCATATCTCAGCTATTGCAAATACTGCTACAATGAACATAGGAGTACAGATATCTCTTCAACATATTGATTTAATTTTCTTTGGATATATATCCAGTTGGGATTGCTGGATCATATGGTATTTTTATATTTAAGTTTTTTAGGAACCTCCATTTAATTTTCCACAGTGGCCATACTAATTTCATTCCTGCCAACAGTGTGCAAGTGTTCATTTTAATCCATACCCTCAGCTGCATTTATTATCTTTTATCTTTATGATAATAGATGTTCTGACAGGATTGAAGGGTTATCTCATTGTGGTATTGATTTGCATTTATCGGATAATTATTTATCTTGAAGCTAAAAGGCTTCTGTGCAGCCTAGGAGACAATCAACAGAGTGTAGAGACAACCTGTAGAATAGGAGAACATATTTGCAAACATTTGAAACAATGCTAATATTCAAAATACTTAAGGAACTCAAACAACTCAATAGCAAGAATACAAATAACCCAAATAAAAATGGATAAATGATCTGAATAGACATTTCATAAAAGAAGACATACAAATAGCCAACAGGTATATGAAAAATGGTCAACATAACCAATTAGGGAAATGTCAATCAATTCAATAATGAGATATCTCACTTCAGTTAAAATGGTTATTTTAAAAAAGACAAAAAATAACATATGCTGGTGAGGATGAAGGGAAAAGGGGAACACTAGTACACTATTGGTAGGAATGTAAATTAGTACAGCCACTATGGAAAAAAGTATGGAAGTTCCTCAAAAACTGAAAATAGAGCTACCATATGATTTAGCCATATAAAAGAATACATTTTTATCATTTGTAGCAACATGGATGGAACTGGAGGTCATTATGTTAAATGAAATAAACCAATCATAGAAAGACAAATAGCACATATTTTCACTTATATGTGGGAGCTAAAAATGTTGATCTTGTGAAAGTATTGAGTAGAATGATGGTAACCAGAGGCTGAGGATGGTAGGGGATAGAGGGGGGATAAAAAGAAGTCAGTTAATGGGTATAAAAACATAGTTAGATAGAAGGACTAAGTTCCAGTGTGCATCTATGAAAAAAATATATTTATTATAGTATTGGTAATATTATAATATTTATTATATATTCAAAATATGAAAGAGAAGATTTAGAATGTTCCTAAAACAAAGAAATGATAAATTTTGAGGTGATGATTATCCTAATTACTCTGATTTGATCATTATAAACTGTATTCATGTATCAAAATATCATGTGTACCCCCTAAATATGTAGTTATTATGTATAAATTAAAAATTAAAAATATAACATTTTTACCATATTGACATAAAGTACCCTATATTTGAGTCTTCTATTTTTAATAATCACCACAGCATACACAGTAGACAGAATTATTTTAATGATAATTTCAGCAACACCAATCATAATAATTTTGGTGAACATTAAGATATATATGTATATTTCAGTTTCCATATGCATTTCCACCATGCACTACAAAACTGTTAGTACTTTTAAATTGTGGGATATTAATATGTATGCTTTGAATTTGAGAATTATAAAGCAAGAGAGTGTATGTTGTGTATAAAAGCATGAAAAATAAAATAAGCAAGGAATTCTGATAAAGGCCAACCACAGAAGCTGTAGCCTGCATGGAGATGAAGCTTAACCAACCTCATGGAAGTCTTCGAAGATAGTACTGTCAGCATAAATAAGGACAGTTCAAGTGATGGAGCTGTACTTCAATTTTCTAAAATGAATTTAACCATGTTCCACATCAGAGAGTCTAATTGCTAAGGTGAAATGCCACAGCATAGGTATGGACATGAAATAGGTAGAAAAATGGCTCTTAACCTAGTGACGAGAAGTTTAAAAGTATATGATGAGTTCTTTACTCTCAGAAATGATTTGAAGATTTTTAGTGGGAAAGAGTAGCTCTAGGTATTTTTTTGTATTATTACTTTTATAGTCTTGTTGGAAAAGGTTATCCAAGTATAATAAGTTTAGAGAATGCTTTAGTGATGATGTGTTTCAGTTTCAATATGAGTTGAGAGCATTCTGTCATATGGAATTGTTCATTGCAAGTATGTTCCAGTCAACAGCCTTCCATTAATTTTAATGTCAAGAAAAAAATATTAAAGAAAGAGATCATGATTTTATTTTATGTGAAATTTTATCTAACTTTTGGAAAATGTAAGCTATCAGATTATATATAGTAAATTGAAGAGGCATGTATCACATGCAATCATAGAGAACTATCTGCTAAATCTCACTACAGTGTAAACATTATGAGAGTGTGAAATTTCCCCCTTTTCCTCTTCCTACAATATCATCAAATCCATAGTAGGAACACACAAAAAAAATCTTGTTGAAAATACATACTTAAGTTATACAAACTATGTCCAAAAGTAATTTCTTTTTTATTTCCCACATGTTCCTTTATATCTCTACTGTCCCCAAAAGAATAAGCCATGGATAGTGTTAGCAATTCAAAGTTGAAAATGGAAAGCAAATTATGTACTTTTAAAATCCAGAAGATTTAAAAAAAATCTTAAAGATTTTTAAAAAACACTACATAAATTTAAAAGGAAATGTTTGCTCTGTGCACAGTGCAATAGAGAAAGAAGGCTTATTTAGTCAACCAAACGTTGCAGCTCCATGCACAGGAAGGAAAGGAGGCACCTGGGGGCTAGAAGGCTAGTGCAGGAGGAAAACAGCAATCCAGAGTACAGCCATTGAGTTGTTCCTGAGGCTACTCAGCCCTGGCAGAATCAGTCTTTTGCGATCAGTATGACTCCACTGAGATACATCCAGGGCGTCCCATTTCCTTCACCTGCCATCTTTCAGTTACCTCTAACTTATGTTATGATACATGACTCGCCTCTTTTCTTTGGGGAACTTGAGAATGAAAATGAGGATTTGCTTAATTTCAGGGTTACACATTACGCTTTTGGAATGTATTTCTTTGTGAATTAAATACTGTATTAATGTCCTTTTAAAATGATGGGGTTTGGTTGGTTAGTTCTGTATTCTGTGTACTTACAAAAAGAAAATCTTAAATGGAGCAAAGTTGATCAGATTATGACTACTTATGTTTACACTGAAATAATCTGAAGGTAAGGCTTTCTTTCTATGTAGGAAACAAATTCTGTAATTAAACCTGGGAGTGGGCAAGGTATAGTATGGCTCAAGAATTGTATGGTTTAGATAGGAAAGAAAATGTTATTGTATTTTAAAATGTTAGTGCCACAAGGCAGTTTAGAAGGCACCAAATGAGTGGCCAAATTTTTCTTGTTTAAGTTACTACATTTAATTCTGTAGTTCATTTGGAATTTATTTTGGTGTATTAAGAAGGTAAAACTAATTCAACTATGTTTCTCCAGAAGAATAAGCAATTTTATCTTCAAAATTTTTGACTAAGCTATCTCTTTCCCATTACTTTCTATGCTTCATTTTACATATCTTATGCCATGTTTAACTGCATAAAAAGAAATATACCAATAATTGTACAGAGGAAGTTTTCAAGATGTTAGTTACTTTTCTCATCATCTTTCAATTCCACTACAACCCATCAGGGTAAAAACCCAATTTCACCAGAGTAGTGACAGCCATTCCAGGAGATGCATTTATGTGCTTGTGTGTGTGGGGGGGTGATTCTTTGTTTTCTTTGTAATATATTTGAAAATTCATGTTTTCAGAAATCTGTCTCCATGTGATTCTAAGAGAGGAAAAAAATCAGACTAGCCAAAAAAATCCTCTGATGTTCAGATTAACTTATTGAGCAATCTCTTTCTTAAATTCACCTCAGTAAACACCATGATTAAAGACATGCAAATACAGTAATTTCTCTAAGTCCTTGTTCAGTTTCCCAGCTTGGCCTTTTAAAGGATATCTTGTATACATATGACCCAAAACCTAGCCAAGAGAAACTCTACTTACAGATGCTACTCTGAATGTGATGCTGTTATTGGAACATATCTCCCCTGGTCCTTGACATGGGGCTGGGGATATAGTGAAGCCATTACTTATCTGTTTTTCTTTTTCACTTAAATGACCAAAACAATTTCATTTTTACCCAAACATAGCAATAATACACTTTAGGATTCTGCCCTAAGCTTATGTGAAGATCCTAGTTTTGTACTTCAAAGTTGTCCACTGACAACTGACAACTTGATGGATTTGCTCTCTGCTAGGATGATGTCCTTGTCTGTTAAATTTATAATGTCAAGTAGAGAATGACAAGTCCTTTACACATGGAAGAGAATGGAAACTAAACCTTATGAAGACCCATTACATTTCTAAAGTTTCTGTGCATCCAGTGATCTAGGGTCCATAAGGATATATCCTCATTAATGTGAAGAACCAGGTGCTGCGGCTCGAGCATCATTCCACTCAGAAGGTGGTAGAAAGATCAGTGTGATTTTTGGATTTTAAAGACTTATAAATCCCAAATGGATGACCTTATCCAACTCATTAATCATATAACCAGAAAAGCTGCTTACTCCAATAAAGGAAAATCTTTACAGGTTCAACAGCGCTCGAAGTATCAGAAGCAGATGGAATGAAATTTGAAGTCTGTGACAAAATTAATAAGAGAATTGCAACAAAGGTCTCTTGGGGATTTGGAGAAAAAAACATATTATATTTAATGTATAAATAATTCTGATTTTGAAAAATAGAATTTGGCTTGCTGTAGGATTCTAGTCGAGTCTAAATTCTTGACCACAGCTTACCAGGTAATTTTGTAACCCAAGCCACACATTAAACAGGTAGATAAAATATATGTTTTGCAACAAAGTTGATTTGCCCCTAAGAAGTAATATATGCCCTCCAAAACCTCTTCTTATAAAATGAAACCAGTATAACAACATTGGATGCCCAGTGTCACTGAAAACACGTGTTTCTTAAATTAGCATATAATTATTGATGTGGTTCCTTAAACAGCCCATATAATATACCTATGGTTCTAAATATCTGAGTCCATCAAATAGACACATTCTGTGTTTTCAAAGAAAGTTTCCTATGATTATCTGACATAAAATAACAAGACTTCACTCTTGTTCATAAACTTTACAAAGAAAGATTTTAGTATACTGGACATTCACAGGGGTAACTTCAGGAAAGATATCCTGGACATACATTCCAGCAGAATGTTGATCGTCCATTCTGCTTAGAAGGTAAGTGAGTGTGCAATCAAAAATTATACCAGCCACTGGGGGAATCATAAAATGTGGTTGGAAAGAGAGAGTAGGAAGAGTCACAGGGCTTGGCATACAGTAGATGCCTGCCTCCAAGGCACTGGGTCTCTTGGTTATTGATGTGTTAAGGTATAACCTAGTTCTGAGATATTTACAATCAGTTGACAATGAAAAACATTTTTTTCTAAATGATTGTGGAAAAGTTAACTTCCCAATGACTATGCATAATCATTCCAGCCAGAACTTTTAGGTTGGCCTATGAATTTTACAGGTCATAAGATGGTATGCTATCCTATGATTTCATACTTTTAGAACATGCTTATAATAAATGCACAGCAACTAAGAAAAAATTAGTATGTCATTTTTTTCTTTCAGTACAAAATAATCTTACTTGTACAGAAGAAGTAGAACAAAGACTTAGATATTACCATATATGTTACTTTCTTAGACCCTGCAAACACAGCTACTACATCTGCAAAAAAAAAGGGGGGGGGCTGTTATTTGCCCTGGGAGAATTATTAGGCATATCAATGATTACAGTAACACATTCTTAAGGGTTTTTGGCATAGGAGACATTTGTGTTAAGTTTCACCTGTGCCCAACCTTTTGAGCTGAGCCTTGAATGAAGAGATATGTTTATATAAACCTTAAAGGGTTGAGGAATCTAATAGTGGCATAAGCAGTGCTGTGTGTTCCACAGCACATATAGACAAAGGGAAATAGGTCTCAAAGAGAAACTCCTACTCCATCATGATGAAGCAGCATACAGTAAACATGTCAGTATGGTGTCTGGTGTCTTCAGTTCATTATTCCAGATGGAGGGAAGTCTCTGATGCCTGTAGAATCAATAGATATGTTATGGACTAAAGAATGCCCCATGGTGTTGACCCTCCCTAACTGAGAACTCTGGAGCATAGGGCCCTGGGAATAGGCCAGAGCATTCATGTCAATGGCAAAGTAGACTATGCAATACAGTATTTAACAAAAAAGCATGCCAAGGAGTAAAAGTTAGATGTAGATTCTGGGAGGAATGATGCTTCCCATCAGACCTGAAATAGATGTAAACTCTCCTTACAGTTCCTATTAAAGACTCCCACCATTTTTAAACTTAGACTCTATTGTAATAATCTTAAAAACTAAATGAATAGAACCAAAAGTTAGTAATTGTGTGCTAGCCAGTTGAACCAGGTTTTATATTTTGGTTGGATCTCTAAACTGTACAAGCTAAAATTATTCACAGTTGTTTATTTCTCTGAGCAATTGTTTTATTCTATTTAACAGCATAATCAATAATAAAAATGCAACTTTTCTAAGTTATATTAAAAACTAAAGGGATGGTTAGAATACTGCACTCAGGAGAGCTGGGCCTAAGAGAAGTAAGGAAAGTGAGGCAGACATTGGGGAAATATAAGAAAAACTAGACGTTTCTTGCAGTCACGATGCATTGTTTGTTAAACCAACCATCAATAAGGTTTTGTCCACTGGGAATTAGAAAGTACACAGTTAGAGCCTCTTCCTTGTGGTGGCATATCCTATGATGTCAACAGTGGAAAAGGCTGGGTATGCGTGCTTTTGCAATTCTAACATTGTGCATCTTACACCTGTCCCATGGTGGTCCCTTTTCATATTGGTTTTTCAGTGTTAATTTTTTACTGAAAAGTGTTAGTGTAGGCCTAACAAATCTCAGCAATGTGTCATTCCATAATATTTCCCCTTGACAATGACTTATCCTCAGGAATCTATCGGGAGGAAGATAACAATTAATTCTAACTAATGTATAAATTTCAGCATATGCGTACCAAAAGGCAGAAGCTTAATATCAGGAGATTACGTATTGAGGAGACATTAGGTAGGAAAAAATTTCAGTTTTGCAGATATTTTTGGATTTCCATATATGAATGTATTTATCTGTCAAATATGTATTGAGTGGCTACTATCAATATTATTCTAAGTACTGGATATATAATGCTGAATAAGATAATTTGGGAGCTTCTAGACTAGTTGCAGGAAGATGACAACAGTCAACAATAAACAAAGAAAAAATAATTTTGGATTACCTTAGTGCTATGAAAGACATAAACAAGATGTTGTAATCTGTGAATGATTGTGAAGGGTGGCTGTAGGTAAAATGGTCAGGTGAGGCTCCATTCAGGGTAGATGTTTGTAATAACTGAAGAATTAAAAGACTCCAACCATGTAAAGACCCACAAAAGAGTAGTCTAGGTAGTGGGAACAGGAAGCATAATGTACAATAACCCTGAGAAATATCATTCTTCAAGTTGTATATAGAACAGATATGTGGACTTTAAGAGTGGAAAGATAGATCAGTTAGGAAGCTAACCCAGTCATTTTGGACAGAAATACTGGAGTTTTGACTTAAGATTGTGGTACTTAAGATATATTTTGAAGGTAGAGTTGAGAAGATTTAGTTGTGGATTGATACGGAAGATGGTAAGGGAGCCCAAATTAAGGAGAGATACATCAATGAGAAGGGCTTTTAGCTGCAAGTATACAATGCCTGACCTTAATGGTTTAACAAATGGTGGTTACTTTGCTCTCTTCGTCTGGCAGTAAGCATTTGTTGGTCATGGTTGTGTTCTTTACTATTGCCATCAAAGATCCAAGCTATTTTTCTGCTCTTGAATCTTTCACTGGAGGAAATGTCACTCATCTATTTCTTGCCTCTTTGTCACATGATAGCCAATCACAGCTCTAGCCATTGTGTTCACCTATTGAAATAAGAAAAATGTGAACGGACTGAATGGCATGAGTTATATCTATTCTTTTGACCAGGACCACAAAAGCCACCACAAAAGCTCTAAAAAAACTTTAGTTCTGTTTTTCATTGTTCAGAACGTGGTTACATGGCAACTTCTGGCTGCACACAGCAAGGGGAATGTATGTATCTTGATTTCAAGACTGTGGAGGGAAGAATAAGCAAAGAAAAGGAAACTGGGCAAAGGCCATGGTTGCCAATTCACAGGGTCCTCCATAGAAGGGTTGGTGGTAATGTCTAGTTTTTGGGCATGAACAATCACATGGATGCCATTCAGAAAAGAATGAGGAGACAATAGGTGGGAAAAGTGATGAAATAAAAGTTTCGTTTTAGACATAACATGAGCATCCAAATTTGAGAAATCTTTTAAATATCCAGAGGGAAATAAGACATGACTCTGAAAATCAGAGGACAAGTGAGAACTAGAGACGTCTCAGCTTTAGCACAATATGTGTTACATGCATGGGTTTCAGAAGTCTACTTTCCCATTTAGACTAGGTCTTTTTTTTCCCCTAA
>VSMD01113952.1:0-19383 GCA_008750895.1 Mirza zaza
AACAGCCCAAGTGCCCATCAATCCAAGAATGGATTAATAAAATGTGGTATATGTATACCATGGAGTACTATTCAGCTCTAAGAAACAACGGTGATATAGCACATCTTATATTTTCCTGGTTAGAGCTGGAACCCATACTACTACGTGAAGTATCCCAAGAATGGAAAAACAATCACCACATATATTCACCAGCAAACTGGTATTAACTGAGCAGCACCTAAGTGGACACATAGGTACTACAGTAATAGGGTATTGGGCAGGGGGGAGGGGGGAGGAGGGTGGGTATATACATACATAATGAGTGAGATGTGCACCATCTGGGGGATGGTCATGCTGGAAACTCAGACTTGGGGGAGGGGGGAAGGGCATTTACTGAAACCTTAAAATTTGTACCCCCATAATATGCTGAAATAAAAAAAAAAAACTCAAAGCTGGTCAAAAAAAAAAAATCATGCAGTGTATTCGCTGTAATAGCCTCAAGGTTCATTTTACACATAGAAAACAATATGAATGCAATGTAACCGGCTATGCTACACCATGTACCTGGTTATAAGCAATTTTCTTTCTAAGTTAATGGTTACATTGTATTCTGTCTTTTATGGAATATTCAACTTCCTTATTCCTTTATTGTTGGATCCTTTGTGTTTTTCCAAAGTTTGGTTATCATAAACAGTGACTTCGTATGCATAGATAACTGTTTGCATTTTAAAGAATTTTCTTGTTATGTATTCACAGAAGGGACATCAAACAGAGGGGACATTTTCAAATCTTCCATGTCATCCCATAATATTCACATCTTGATACAGAATGTTGGTGAGGCCACAGGCAACTATTGTTCCCTGTGTGCATTTCCTGTTTTTTTGTCACTTATTAAGTAAGGAAAAGGCAAATAGGAAAAGGCAAATATGTCCATTATAATATTTGTCTTACTATCATCTTAATCATGTTTTATATAGACAAATGCTATCTACCATTCATTCACAAGTTAAGTGAAAAATAGGATGAAGTCTTTGTGATATGCTAGAGAGCAAAAAAAATATAAAGCAAGCACATAATTTAAATTTTTATGTGAATTATAAACAGTGGATAGACTATTAAAATTTACTAAATTTATGAAATCTAGATGCAATTGTTTCTACTCAGGGAAAATATAGTAAAACACGTTTTGTGGGTGTTGAGCAAACTCTTTATATTCCCTGCTGGCTAGAGACGCTAACAGATGCTAGGATGAATGTATGCTTTAAGTTTAATTACCTAGATAATTGCTGAAACCATCTAGTTGCTTTTCCTATTTAGATCTGTCTGTACAGATAATGTGCGATTAGTAAGAATTAGCACTGCCAAATTATTGTGAATGTGAGTTATAAAAATGTGATGCCTTATGGTCCAGATTAAACTTTGCCTACAAGCAACAAGTAATTATCTCTCTGTAATACCCTGTGATAGAGACCACAACAGAGCTCTCTTTCTGGGCACTTCCCATGGAGTAGAGTCTTAGAACTCAGGTTGGAGAGGAATATGCATGATGGAGGTGAACTGGGATGACTTCTGGAAAAAAAGTTGGACTAAAGCTACTTTTTAAAACTTTACCTAAGAGTAAAATTTACTATTTTTTGGTGTATAGTTCTATAGATTTTGATAAATACGGAGTAACATTTCCCTCGATCAAAAAAACTCCATGATGCTGCCCCGTGGCTTTCAACCCCAACTGCTGGCAACTACTGTGCCTGGTTTTGCCTTTTCTGGACATTATATAAATGGAATTACAGTTGTCCCTTAATATCCATGGGAGATTGGTTTCAGGACCCCTGAGGGTACAAAAATCTACAGATGCTCAAATCCCTTATAAAAGATTGAATACTATTTACATATAACCTACACACATCCTGTCTTACACTTTAAATCATCTCTAGATTAGTTATAATACATAATGTAATGCAAATGCTGTGTAAATAGTCATTATATCATATTTATTAGAAGATAATCATAAGGAAAAAAAGTCTATTCGTATTCAGTACAGACACAATTATCCATTTTTCTTTCAAATATTTTTGGTCTGTGGTTCTTTGAATCCACACATGTAGAACCCATGGTAATGAGGGCTGACTGTGTATAGTATGAGGTCTTTTAAGTATTGCTTCTTTCACTCATATTGCTCATATCACTGGAATATTACTGATAAATAATATTATGTTGTATGGATATACCACAGTTTGTTTATTCATTCACCTGTAAGAAGACAAATAGTTTTCTTGCTCTTTTAAATGTCTGTGAATATAGCTGCCATAAATATTTGGCATATAGGTTTTTATGTGAACACAAGTTTTCATTTCCCTTGGATAGACACCAGAAGTGGGATTGCTGGGTCATATGGTAAGTGTGTATTTAACTTTATAAGAAACTGACAGACTGTTTTCCAAAGTGACTATACATTTTGCATTCCTACCAGCAATATATGAGAATTCCATGCTCTCCTGTACCCAAACTGCACCTTCATCAGTTTTTTGTTTGTATGTTTTCTGTTTAATTTTCATTTTAACCTTTCTAGTGGATATGTAGAGGTATCTCTGTGTTTTTAATTTGCATTTCTCAAATGACAAATCATGTTTATTATCTCTGCCATTTGATTGAGGGTATTTACATCTTTTAACTTAATGTGATTATTGATATCATTGGTTTTAAACCTATCATCTTGCTGTTTTGTGTTCTATTTGTCCCATTTGTAATTTGTTCTGTTTTTTTCCTTGTCTGCCTTTTATTTTTATTTTATTTTTTTTGATAAATCAAGTAGTTTCATGGTTCCATTTTACCTCTTTTGTAGGTTTGTTAGCTATAATTCGTTTTATTATTTTAGTGATTTCTTTGGGGTTTGTATTATAATTAATTTATCACAGTCTACCTTCAAGTGAATTTTACCACTTCATGTATAACATGAGAACTTTACAGTAGTATACTTCCATCTCTCTCATTCTAGCTTTTGTGCTGTGTTCGCATACATTTTACTTGTCCTTATGCTTATGCTAAAAATTCCATAATACGTTAAATCATTTTTGTTAAAACTCTCCATTAAACAGAGACTAATAATTAGGTAAAATCTTATTTATTTATCCACAGAGTTACCATTTCTCATGTTTTCAAAGCTTTAATTAGTTGTGTGTTTTCATCTGGTATAATTTACCTTGATTCAATGAGTTGCTTTAATATTTTTGTAGTATAATGTAGATGGTGAATTCTTTCAACTTTTTGTGTCTGAAAAGTCTTTGTGTTGTCTTGATTTTAAAAGATAAATTCTTTATAGAATTCTAGTTTGAGAGTTTTTTACTTTCACTCCTTGAAAGATGTTGCTGTGCCATATTCTTCCATGCACTGAAACTAATAAGAAATCTGTTGTTACGTTTTCTTTGTTGCTCTGAAGATAATGTGCTTTACTTTTCTGGCTGGTTTTAAGATATTTTTCTCTTTGTCATTGATTTTGAACAACTTGATCATGAAGTACCTTGTAATTTTTTTCATACTTCTTGTTTTTGGAGTTTGTTGACCTTCTTAGATTTGTGGGTTTATAGTTTTCAACAAATTTCATCTACATTTTCAACTATTTTTTGAGATTATTTTTCCTGTATCTCTCTTTTACCTCCCCTTTGGCGACTACAATTTCATAAATTTTAGCTGTTTGAAAGTTGTCACACAGCTCATGGATGCTCTATTAATTTTTTAATTCGATTTTTGCTCTCCATTTCATTTGTATAGTTTCTGTTTCTATGTCTTCAAGTTCACTGATCTTTTTTTCTGCAATATCTAATCTGCTATTAATCCCATTAATAGCTTTTCATCTCAAACATTGTAGTATTTACCTCTTGAAGTTTGATTTTCATGTTTTTATATCTCTCATGTCACTACTTAACTTTTGAACATAGAAAATGTATAGTTTTAATGTATTTGCTGATTTCCACATCTGTGCTAGTTCTGGGTTATTTTCAATTAGTTGATTTTTCTCCTCATGTGGGTCCACTTTCCTTCTTTCTTGTATATTTAGTAATTCTTGATTAGATTCCAGATGCTGTCGATTTTATTATGTTGGGTGCTCTATATTGTTGTATTCTTGTAAATATTCTTGAGGTTTATTCTTAAGATGCTGTTAAGTTACTTTATAAAGAGGTTGATCCATTCAGGTCCTACTTTCAAGATTTATTAGACAGGCTTGGATAAGTGCTTAGTTCAGGCTTAATTAGTCCCACTACTTAGATAAGACTTTGCTGTGTGCTTTACCCAGTGACCTATGAATTGTTAGGTTTTCTCATTTGGCTGGTGGAAACAGGCATTTTTTTCTGTCCTTGTGTTATTATTGGGACATTTATCCTAAGTAACATTGTAACAGAATATTAGGAATGAAGTTAAGTTGCAGGATACAAAATTAAGATACAAAAATTAGCAGTGTTTCAGAAAAAGAAATCAAGAAGGCAATCTTATTTACAATAATTACAAAAACAATAAAAATACTTAGGAATAAGTTTAATCAAGGAATGAAAATATCTCTACACTGAAAACTATAAAACATTGATGAAAGAAATTGAAGAAGACATAAACAAATGGAAAGATATTTTGCATTCATAGCTTGGAAGAATTAATATTATTAAAATGTCCATACTACCCAAAGTGGTCTACAGATTTAATACAATATCTTTCAAAATACCAATGACATTCTTCACAGATATAAGACAATCCTAAAATGTGCATGGATCCACAAAATAACTTGAATAGTCAAAGAAATTTTCAACAAAAAGAAGAAAACTGGAGAAATCTCACTACCTGTCTTCAGAATATACTACAAAACTGTACCCATCAAAACATTATGCTATTGGAATTAAATAAGAGGCATGGACGAATGGAAAAGAAAAGGGAACCCAGAAATAAATTGACACACACTTATAGCCAACTGATTTTCAATAAAGGTACCAAGAGCACACAATGGGGAAAGGACAGTCTCTTCAATAAATGGTGTTGGGAAAACAACATGTCCACATATAGAAGAATGAAATTAGACCCTTATCTCACACCATATACAAAAATCAACTGAAAATGGATTAGATACTTAACATCTAAGACTAGAAACTATTAAATTGCTAGAAGAAAATATAAGAGAAAAGCTCCATAACATCGATCTTAACAATGATTTTTTTTTTAAAAAAAAGACCTCAAAAGCATAAGCAACAAAAGCAAAAATAGAGAAATGAGATCACATCAAACTAGAAAGCTCGCTCAGCAAACTAAATAATTAACAGTGTGAAGAGACAACCTACCAAATGGGAGAAAATGTTTGCAAACTACTTCTACTACTTCTGAAAGGTAGTTAATATCCAAAATATATAATAAACTCAAACAACTCAATAATAAGAAAATAAATAACCCAATTTAAAAATGAGAAAAGGATATGAATTGCCATCTCTTGAAAGAAGACATTCACATAGCCAACAGGTCTATAAAAAAATGTCCAACATCACTAATCATGAAGGAAATGCAACTGAAAACCACAGTGAGATATAACCTCATTTTTAGAATGGCTATTATCAAAAGGACAAAAAAACAAGTGTTGGCAAGATTGTGGCAAAAAAAAGAACACTTAAAAACTGTTGGTGGGAATGAAAACTAGTAGAACCATTATGGAAAAGAGTAAGGAAGTTCCTTACAATATTAAAAATAGAACTACCACATGATCCAACAATCATACTACTTGGTATATATCTAAAGGAAATGAATATCGGTATGTTGAAGAGATATATACGTCTATGTTTTTTGCAGCATTAGTTATAACCAAGATATAAAAATCCACCTAAGAGTTCATAAGCAGATGAGTGGATAAGAAAAATGTAGTACATATTCACAATAAATACTTAAGCCATGATAAAGAAGGGCATCTTTTATTTGCAACAACATGAATGAACCTGGATAACATTATGTTAAGTATAATAAGCCAGTCACAGAAAGACAAATATTACATGTTCTCACTCATATATGGAATCTAAGAAAATTGATCTCATAGAAGCAGAGAGTAGAATGGTGGTTACCAGAGGCTGGGAGGGGGTGTTTGGGCAATGTTGGTCAAAGGTTACAAAATTTCAGTGAGATAGGAGGAATAAGTTCAAGAGATCTATTATACAGCATGGTGACTCTAGTTAATGACAATATATTTTATTCTTGGAAAAATGCTAAGAGAGTGGATGTTAAATGTTCTCACCACAAAAATAACTATGTGAGGTAATCAGTATTTTAATTAGCCAAATTTAACCATTCTACAATGTATTATGTACTTTGAAGTATATATACACTTCAACATATCATGGTTTACCCAATAAATATATACAATTTTATTTGTCAATTTAAAATAAGTAAAATAAAATTTAAAGGCTCTTATATTTATGGCAAAGAAAGAGAATATTAGGTGTATAGATGTGGCAAAAGATTGATTATATAACTTTGGCAAAATTTATCTATACAATTCGCCCCAACTCTTTCATGCTGGCGGTCATGATGGAAGGAACCACCTGACCACTAAACTGAGTTTGGGTTTCAGCTATTTCAGTACCTAAATACATTTCCCATACAATGTAAGTATTACTATTCCAGTGAAGCAACAAGGAGAGAAGTTGAAACAGATATTTTTTTTTTCTTTCTCATAAGCATATATCGTCCCTACACAGCCAAATGAGGTAGAGTGGAAATGATCCTATAGATTTGTTCCCACTCTCTGCATTTGGAGAACTAGCTAGTTATAAGCTCAGACTATTCTAATGTTTATGTGAGAAGGAAATAAACTTTGTTGTTTTACTAATACTTGTGTTTTTTTTTGTTCTCTCTCTTTTTCTCTTTCACAGACCACCACTTTGCAGGTATAATATTGCACTTAAAGAAAACGAGGAAGTATTGCTTAATCTAGACACATGTACATCAAAGAAAACATAAAATGCCTTCTTTCATCAAATGTACTTGTTTGTGAATTAACGGACTTGTAAATAGAAACAATGCAATCAGTCTTTCTTTTAGAAGGCATTGTTCAAAGATTCAGATATTTCTATTTCTTGAATAAATTTTTAAGAATAAAAAATATAGAAAATAAAAATGCATATAGTAAAGCATTCTGAATATATTTTAAAAGTTGTTTATTTTTGTTTACCTTATCTGCTTCCTCAATCAAATATTTATCATTGACCATTTACCTTAGTTACTTATTATTCATAAATAAATATGTCTTTATAAAAATAGAGAAGTTTAGTGAGTGGCTTCAATACATTATCTTAAACAGTATCATATAAAACTGTCAAATTGTAGTAATAAAGTAAATGAACACTTTTTTTATTTGTAAATTTGTCATTTGAAGAAGTAAATTGTATTCATGTGAACCTAGTAAACCTAAAGACAGGTTCTCTGTAATGGTCTACTTGGCATTTTTTTTGGAAATGCTTTGTAGATAAAACCTTTGTTTCTATGGAGTACAATAAATAACCTATGGGTCAAATACTGGTTCCATTACTTACTAATGCTGTGATATTAAGTTAATTTACCTTACCATGTCTCAGTTGCCTAAAGAGTTTTTGTAAAAATTGATTTAATAAGGTACTTTGAATAGTGATAGTTAACACTTATGTATGTTACTGCATTCCTGAAACAATTTAAATGCTTTATACATATTAATTCATTTTATCCTTATAAAAACCATATGCAGTTAGTCTTGTTATCTCCACTGACGAAGAACTGAGAGACAAAGAGGCTAACTAACTTACTCAGGATCATGTACAGAACTAGATTCAAACCTAGGAAGTCTGGGTCCATGTACTTAACTCCTATGTTAAGTGGATCTCCAAAGTTCGATATATTTAGTTGTTAATAGGTGGATTTTCAAATGATCACATTTAAAATAATAATCTAAATGTCTCTAGCAATCTCTAATTTACCTGTTCAGTCCAGGAATTCCTTGGGCTGATCTCCCTTTCACTTGTCTGAATGCCCTCAAGGTTTTGTGTGTTTCTAAACCAATTTGTCAATTACAGTCTCTGTACTCTTATGCCTGATGTATTACTTTGCTTGAGCTGCCATAACAAAATATCACAGGCTAGGTGACTTAAGCGATAGAAATTTATTTTCTCACAATTCTGGAGGACAGAAGTCTAAGATCATGATATCAGCAGGTTTGGTTTCTACAAGGCCTCTCTCTCTTAGACTCTCGGATGGCCACCTTCTTGCTGTGATCTCATATGGTCTTCCCTCTGTGCACCCAAACCCCTAGTGTCTTTTTGTATGTGTAAATGTCCTCGTCTTTTAAGGACACCAGTCAGATTTGATTAGGGCCCTAATAGCCTCATCTTAATTTAATCACCTGTCAAAAGGCCTTTAAATATAGTCACGCTCTGAGGTACTAGGGATTAGGGTTTCAAAATATGAATCTTTGGGAGGACACAGTTCAGCCCATCCATAATACCTGCCATTACTCATCAGCACTATAATGAAATACCTTGCCTAACAGTCCACTTGAAGGTGAATTGGGGCCATTGTTGGTGTTTACCTGGAAAGATGTGAAGATCCGTGAGGTATTAGATGTATGTTCCAGGCAGAAGCAAGGAGAAGACCCTTCACTTAATCCCTAGAGATTTAAATAGTGCAACTTGCACTATTACTGTCTGATAGCCCTTCAAGTAAACAGCTCCTTCAGTTTACACTACAGTCCTTTCCTCCACAGTCCCCCATCTCCCATCTCACAGAAATACTGTTTCTCATTTCTCTGCCACTCAGGCGTCTGCTCACAATCTTCCCATATATTTAAACAAAAACACACACAGTAAAGCAATTTTGATTTTCTAATGCCCCCATTAATTTGACATATATCCCCAGAAGCTTTTGAATGTCAGTTTGTGACAACAGTGACACTTAAAATTAAATAAAATGCACTGTAGATATATTACCGAGAGCAGGAATCTTGTTCCAGTCTTCATGATTGTTTAGGGAAGGGGTCCTCAAACTTTTTAAACAGGGGGCCAGTTCACTGTCCCTCAGACCGTTGGAGGGCCGGACTATAGTTCAATAAAAACTATGAACCAATTCCTATGCACGCTGCACATATCGTATTTTGAAGTAAAAAAACAAACGGGCAAAAACACCCACATATGGCCCTCGGGCCGTAGTTTGGGGACGCCTGGTTTAGGGCCTCTGGATAACAGAGAAAGCTACAGCCAACTGGCCTCCTAGTATATTAGACCCCATTACCCTCATAGTGAACCTTCCTTGTCATAGGTGATAACAGCCTGCCCAGATAGGTTGAAGATGTAAACTGGTAAACTGTTCATAGCTGTCCATATTGCAATATCTTCTCCAGTATCCTAATGCCTTTCACATATTTCAGGGTAAAGGTTAACATGAAAAGAAAACCTCTGGACCTTGTCTTGATGAAGGTGAGAAGAGTACATTCCTCTGACTTTCAAATTCATAGTCTTTAACCAATATTTTTAATTGTGTTCGACTTTCCCAAATTTGTGGAAACCACAGACCAAAAATAGGAGGGGAAAAATGTACTTTTGGGAGTACTATATATAATGAGATGCAGGAATTCTGTAGCAATTATCTGGGGCAACAACAAGAACAAGCAGCCATTATTACCAAAATCTGTTACACCCGGCTGCCTTGAAGACGTAATGTTCTGGATCAGAGACACAGGCACCAGAGGGACGAGGTGTTTAAATTCTTTATCCTTAAGAGTGTCTATTTGGCATAGGTCACAGAATCCGACTGAACATTGCCTTTCAAAGTCTCCTCACAACATAGTTTGATGCTTCTTAGGTTAATTTTTTAACCTAATAAATTATCTAATTAAGTAACAGTATCTGTGTTATTGATGTTCCTTCTTGGGTTTCCACTAAATTATAAATTTATATTACAAATAAATCACCAAGAAAGCAACAAATCATACCTTTGTTATGCACAATGATAGACTGAAATGGCAAGTGAATACAATCAAAGCCAACTGGGTTTTTAAAAAATAAACTACACATAAAAAAATAAATTACATTATTCAGATATGTTGTAATGCTACTATAATTTATTGGATAATTGTTTAAACGTATGTATGTGTTGCCAATATAGATGAGGCACAATTATGTGTATGTGCTTACAATTATTTATATTCCTATATTGTGGGTCATAACATAGGTCTTGTGCATTATCCTGTTTTTATACATTAATACAGTAATAATAGCAATCACAGAATGAGTATTTACTATACGCCAGTTTGGGTTTTAAGTCCTTTACTTGCAATATTTCATTTATTCTTTCAAATGACCTATGTTATGCACTTTTATCATCCTCAGTGAAAGGAACAGAGAAAAAATCCTTTGGACAATTGACAATATCAGAAAGATATGTTTTGTTGCATTTTGATTGTTATCTATTGAGTAAATAATAGGCGTTATGTAAAGTTTGTGAATGAATGAATAGATGGATGAATGAACAGGAAATCAAATCCTCTGGAAAATAATCATGGGACAACAGGAGGTTTTGAGACACTGTGCTGTGGCTGGGGAATGCCTGTAGGTGACATGGAGCTTGCTGAATGTGACCATCTTGACAAATTGACAAACACACATGCTGATTTCCTGGCATGTGCTATTAGATTCTTAGGATAAAGACATTGCTAAAAATTACCAAAGATCCAAGTCCTGCCTTAAGACACATATAACCTGCTTCTCCAGGTGGCATAAATGACATTGTCAGAGAACATTAGAGGATGGTTTTGGATTTATAAAATGCAGGACTTCAAAGCACAGATAACATTTTCATTCATAAATTTTTTTTTTTCCCTGTGAACATGCGCTACTTGTAAAAAATCTGGAAGGTGAACAGCTGGTTATGCAGATGGTGTTGATGAGTTGAATTTGGATTTCTGTATCATGGCGTAGCTTCTGGAAGGCTTGGCTCTTGGCTAGAGGTAGAATTTTATCTCACAGGGACATGGGAAAATGTGTTTGCATGCAGGCTAGTAGTCATGATTGAAGCACTTTAAATGGAACATGATATTGCAAAAAGTGTTTCAAGATTGAAAGCAACAGACCATTCACCCACATTCACTAGGACCCTCTTGAATACTCTCCCAGGTTTCCTTGTTGAGTCCTCATTAGCACTTTCCAGTTCTTAGCTCAGATTGCCCTCACAGCTTCCTGGCACTTGGGCTTTTTCTTGCCCTTTTTCATGGTTAACTTGTTATCTGTCTCAAGAACATGTGTACTTTTGCCTTTGCCTCCTCCTTTGTTTACTAGAAATGTTATTTCCTATCTGTGTTATATTAATAGCATGGGGTATCATAGCTCTTTGCTTACTTGTCTGTATCCATCCCTAAAATGTGAACTCCTTGAGAGTAGGAAATTTTGTATTATACATCTTGATATCTTCAGGGGCTAGATGAATGCCTGGCCTATTTCAGGGGCTCCATAAATATTTGTGGAATGATAAATGTAAAATTAAACGAGTGAAGCAGTAAGTTATTTTTGGCTTAGTGGAGGAAGAGTGGGCAGAGACCAGTGGTTGCAAGCAATTTAGAAGAACAAAATGTTACTCTTTCAGCACCATTGGCCTTCTTCCTATTTTCCCAACACACTTCGTTACCTCAGGTCCTTATGCTTACTATACCCTTTGCTTTAAATGTTATTCTTTAGATCTTTGCGTGACTGATTCTGTCTTGAAAGTCAGGTCTCTGCCCCAATATTACCTTCTCAGAGAGGTTTTTTTCCCTTGACCATCTCAATCCCTCTAATATCAGTATTTCTATTCACCACTTTATTTTTCTGACTGCCTGATCAGTCTCTGAAATTATATATCTTTTGTTACTATATTCTTTATCAACTAAAAACTAAGCTCCATGAATTCAAGAACTTAGTATGTTTTGGTCATGGCTATGTCTCCAATAAAAATGTCAGGCTTACATTAAACATTAGATGCATATCTGCTGAATGAATGAATGATTGCCTACGCAGATATGCCTGATTTACACATTCCGTAATACATCCTTGTAGAAGCAGCAGTTTTTCTTGCCACCGTCCATCTCCTATTTTTTGTATTTCAGAAAGTATACTGCTTAACTTTTGCTTAATAACAAACCATCTCAGTGTCTTAAAACAACAACAACTTTCATTCAACTCATGATTCTGTGAATCAGTTGTATGAATCTTCGGATCTGGGCCGACTCTGCTGATCTCTTTGGTTGTATCCTCATCAACTTGTGAGTTAGAAACATAAACTACAGCAGTTGAAAACTGAAGGTGACCAAGAATAAACCACTTTCCTGGACAGTTGGCAACAGCTACACTGGATAATCAGTAACTATGAAAACAAAAACAAATTTATACTACCGTGCATTACAAAGTATTATAACATTTATAAAAATTTATACTTCTATGCATTATAAAGTAGTATAAAACAAAACAAAGGAAATATTATAACTGACATATAAAAGGAGAAGGTTTTCTGGGTCAAGTAGATGAAATTTTACATTTGACATATTTGGTGTAAGAAGCCAATGATATTTTAGGGAGCATCTGCACTGAGTTCTCAAAAACAAGAACATACAGAGGGCAAAGAAAGAATTATTATAAAATAGAAAGGAAACCCAATGTACTAATATGAAAATGGAAAGTGGCTGAGATGATAAAAGATCTGAAGAAAATATGTTAAGGAAATTAAAAATCATTAGCAGATTTTAAATTAGCAGTAACAGTATCACTAACTGTATCATAAATGATATGTTCAAATATTTGAGGCATGCTTCTAAATTGGAAAGGAAAACATTACATGATAAAACGTGATAATGGTTGAGAAATAGGTAAAATAAATTAGAACATGTTAATATACTTTCAATACCCAGAAGGAAACTATAAATAGTTATTTAGATAATAACTATTTATTAATGAGACCAAAATGTTTTTTAAATATTAAAGATACAAATGAGAGAGAAAAAAGATGAACTTTGGTTTTTCTTGACTTGACTGTTTGGTTAGGTGTTCCACAGTATTACTAACATTGGAGTTTTATTTATCCCCCTTTGGCTGCTCTAGGAAGCTGAACTTGATTTTCTGCTACTTACAGGTTCCAACAATCTCTATTCCTTTCATGATATAATAAAGCTTCTCTCCTTCTTGCTTCCCAAGTCCCACTTTTTTCCTGTTCCCTTTTCTCTCTTCTGCCTTTGCACAACTTCTTGAAGAATTAATTCTCCTGAAAGGCAAAAGACATAAAGCCAGGTTGTCCATAAGAAGCAAATTTTGTTTATCACTCTTGTTTAGAATGAATGAGTTCAAATAATAAATTTTCAAATGCACACAGGATAAATGGAATTGGTTTCTGAGAATAAAATCTCAACAGAAACACTCACGAAGCATTATCCTTTCATGGCTAGAACCGCCAGGACATGAGAACACTGCGTGAGATCAGCTAGAGAAACTCTGTAAAACTCTGGATGTACCAACTCTTCTGGTATTGAGAACACTCAGAGTTAAACTCAACATGATGCCCTGTTCAAGGCTATTAAGCAAAGGGTGACGAATTTAGTTCATGATTTCCTCTGTATCTGGCCTTAAAGAGCTGACGTCTCAGGGAATGGGTCCGTTTTGAAATATTTTGTCAAGATTGTAAGTGCTCTGCCCACTTTCTCTAGGTTTTTACCAGATTGAATATACTTATTTATAATTGTGGAATGAACATACGAACCATAAGTTTAGGCATAAAGTGTTATGACGAATAAATCTATAGGGGAAACATGCTATGCCTATATTAAGTCACTATTTCCTCCCTGAATCTCACCTTACAAAATAAGCTGTAAAAGGAAATTGGTCCTCCCTTAGGAATCCCATGTCTTGGGCACTTCAGAGCACATTTCCACTGAACAGGGATGTCTGGGATTCTGACTGTGTTGGAGGTGGCACCTGCAACAGGGCTGTGATAACTGAGAGTAGTTTCACGACCAAACTCAAGAGCTAGTTGTCCATGATTCAAATCTTGGCTCAGCCATATACCACTGTGTGCCTTTAATCTAACCACATAAGCCTGAGGAAACTGTGTCTCAGTTTCCTCAGCTGAAAAATTGTAATATTAATCATACTTATGTAAACAGCCTCAGTTTCCTCAGCTAAAATATAGTAATATTAATCATATCCCATGGAGACATAAACTTCTTATGAGGGTTAAATAATTAGAATGTCTGGCACATATTAATGGAATATGCAGAGATATAATAATTATAATCATTTTCATGTACGGTAATTATTACCTGCATGTACGGTAGAGGTGAGAGGCAGGCGTTGGTCACTGGGGGCAGCTGCCTCGGGAGTTACAGAGCAGATAAGCTCCAAGGGCAGGATACGTCAGGCCGGGGGTGTCCTTAGAGGTCATTAGGAGCTGCTCATGGCACAGATTGATTATAAATCATATGGTCTCAAACATTTTATTAGAAAGTATATCTCAGAACACTTGCTTCTGCAGTTTTAAAACATTTGCAGACACTCAAATTTGCAGACACTCTCCTTGAAAAGTGTGTAGTTATTGTATACTAAATCACTTCCATCAATCTCTTCAAAAAGCCTTTCTCAACTCCTACAACTGAACGACAGCTATTTGGAAGACCAAGAGGGAAATGTTTCAATTCCTAGATCAAGGAACTTATATTCTATTAGGGAAGCTACCTGTATAAATATATGTTGCAAAAAATATGTGATGGTTGCAAAAATAGTGATTACTCCAATGGTGGTGGTGTGGATAAAAAGGCTGAGTATGCTAAGCTGAAATGGGGGGAGGGGGTTGGGAAGGCTTGGTGGATTATACAGATGATTAAATTGGTTCTTGATGGATGTTTAAGGATTAGCACATGCAAAGGGAGAACTATGGAGAGAATGTAGCTTGGTATAGTCATAGAGTAGGAGGCAGGAAGGAGAGAGCCAATGTGATATAGACAGGTCAGATTATAAAAAGTTTTGTGTATTGTTGTAAAGGCATTATTCTAGTCAGGAGCTATTTAAGATTCTCCAGTACCCTTAGGTGTTAATTAGTAAAACCAATTTGCTGGTGAGTACATGTGGTGCTTATTTTTCCATTCTTGGGATACTTCACTTAGAAGTATCAGAATGGGTCCCAGCTCTATCCAGGAAAATACCATCTGGGACAATTTTCTTTTAAATCCATGTATATGAATTTAGCAATCTTAAAGAAATTGGAAACTTTAAGTTTCACACATAGGGAAAAATTTGAAAATGTTATTAAAGAATTAAGTCTGTAAAAGGTCATGGGCACAGATACTCTCCCTGGTGAGTCCTTTCACATCTCTTAAAAAGAGATACTTCAACTATTTTCTAAATAGCTGGCTGAAAAAAGGAGTACAAAATAAAGGAAAACCATAAATCAATTGCAAATATAAATGCAATTATTTGCAAAATTGAATTTATAATATATTTAAATAAATACACCACATGACTATGTAAAAAAAAAAAAAAAAAAAAGATTCTCCAGTAAAGACAGGAGATGAGCATACTTCTGTTTATTTAAAAGATGTTTCTCTCATACTACTTCTGGGGAGGTTCTTATCAACCCCTAAGCTGGGGCCCTGGACATACCCGGGCAGAATAATAAAATGAGGTATTAGGTATGCGAGGAAAACAGAAGGTGGAGAGATTCAGCATAATAATACCTTGGGATCTTGCTACAATGGCCTGGCAAGAGCAAAAGAAAAGTTCATGTACTGCATAGACGTGACCCTCTGCTGCAGCACAGTTTTCTCATGCCCGTCTTCAGAACACGTTGAAACCCACTCTCCCAGCTTCACTGAAAGGAAATCCTAATGGAAGTCCTGTAACAATGAACTCAAATAGAGTGAGGAGAAACACCAGAGAAAACAACTCAAGATTGCTGTATACCATACACTTGACGATTATGTGGGTTTTATTTAAAAAAAAAATAGACTCTCTTTCCGGCATTAGCAGGGATATGGGAACATGTAGGTTGAGTTGGCCCCTGAAGTAGAGAAAAATCTGGATGGTATTTGCTATTTAAAGAGAGTAGAGGAGTTTCACAAATCCATGCCTATCAAACATATCCTAAAGGAGTTAGATTCATACGCTCTGGGGTAGGCCCAAATTTCATCATGTCTTTGCCATTCCTTCTCCAGAATAAGGGTCTTTTTTTGTGGTTGTTTACTTTTTTGTAAACGTTGGAGATCATGATGTGAAAGTTGTGAAAATCAAAATAGAGTCACTAATGTTACAAAAAAAAAAAAAAACTCTGATAAATAGAGCTGGGGAAGGTCATAAAGGGAGAGTTCTCATGCTTGTATGCCTGATAAAAACAATCACAAAAGACCTTGCAAAACCATAACCTTGCACAAGGCCGTAGTAAGCTTACACAAATATTACTTCTGCCGAGGATATCTGCCCAGCAACTGCTTGTCTAACCTTGGACTGCAGTCACCCTTGTCGTTCATCTTTATAGCCAAGGATAATTATCATAAAACAGTTATCTAATCCTCCTCATTTTTTCTTCAAAAAGCTTTGTCTTTCCCAATGCTAAATTTGACTGGCTTTGAAAAAAAAAAAAGAAACCTTTGTCTTTGTTTACTTTCCTAAATATGCTCATGTATCCCATTGCAATACCCTACCCCCAATAAATACCTTTTTATTTTTCTAAGAATCTCTTTCTGTTATTTACATTGACAATGATAAGAGGTCTAAAATGTTATTTTTCTTTTCACTTTATTCCTGGGAAAAAACCACTGATTTATACTATTTATATCAACTTATTTATTTACATCCCTGGGGGAAAGGAATTAAAGATCTCGGAAATGTTCTCATTGAGTAGATCCAGATTTTCATGTGAGCAAAATTGAATATGTAAATTGAATATGTAAATCATGCTGCAAATAAAATAGTCAAATGTTTACTTATATTTAATAATTAGTTATACATGCATATTGCATATGTAAGATGATATACTAATTAAGAAATTATCACATATCATGAAATGCTTTAATTAAACCCTTCACTGCATTTTTGATATAAATGTCTTTTTCAATAGTTAAACCTTTAAAGGGTTAACTGGCTTTTCTAGGCCATAGTCTTCATGTATACCTAAAATGTCTGAGTTATAGAGGTTTTTGAATGTATTATGTTGTCACAGGAAGTTTCCCATTACTTGTTCAAGGGTTTCTATCTCAATATGATGCAGCATCCAAACATACTAAAGGACATACATCTTGATTTCCTGGTCCTGGAGCCAAAGCTGTTGCCAATTTCTTATATGTCCAACTGGAGTTAAACTATTCATTTTAAGTAATTACTAAAAGCTATATTTAATCCATCTCTTGCAATTTTGATGTCACGCTATTAGGAATAATTTCCTAAGTCTTTGCTAAGTTATTTTTCTCCTTTTTTTTTTTATTTTGGTAACTTGACTTCACTGATCTTTATAAATATCAGCAACTAATATAGATTAAAGTATATTCATGGCAATAGAGTCTCGTTAAATATTGCTTTGTTATTCAAAGTAATCATAAAAGCACCCATCACAGGAAGATTTGTGAGGATTCAAATTTTTCTGATGGGGGGATGAGGGGGAGGGGGGATAGGGGGGATGGGGGGAGGATAATTTTTCTGATGAATAATTCTAGAAAAAAATCACCTTAATTTGAATATGTGTGGTAATCTTTTTATTTGCCAATATTTTATATGCACTGTTTTCTCCTCTCATAGCCCAGCCAGTGCACTATTATTCCCCAAATCATGAGTGCCTCTCCAGAGTCTAGTCTATCTACAAAGACAACTTTTCCTATAAGTTCATATTTCATTTTAAACTCCATTTGCTTCAATGAAAGAGACTGTAATCTCTACAGAGTACAAATATGTACTGCATGAGGGTTCTTGGGAATCATATATATAGCTCAATCCATAAGCACAGATAAACATGCAATATCAATTTTCTTTATGTTTTATCAATCTTAATTTCTATTTCAAGCCACCATATATAGGAAAGTTAGTTTCATACAGTTCTGAGATGCTCTCTCCTGGGTTGTTCCATAATGATAGAGATGCCACCAGTCAGATGTGCTGGGGAGCAGACTGAGGTGGAGATTTGCATGTAGAAAGTTTAATGGGATATCCCAACTTATATGGAGTGAAGGTGGCCAGATTAGGCAGAACAAGAAGTTGAGCATAATTCAGCGAGAATCACGGCCCCCATCTGTGGGGATGTTGACGGGTCTGCAAAATTATCTCATATTGGACCAGAGAGGCCAGGCCTTTCCATCTCCATGGATGTGGGGTGTTCCTGGGAATGGCTTGTGAACTTGGATGAGGGGACTTTATTCAGCAGGAGTCAGCTCTCAGCACTCCCAGGAGCTGGGGAATGCTGCTTCAGTCACTAGGGAGGCATAGAGTGGCATAGCACAGCCTTGTTAAACAGAGCCAGGGCTTGGAGGCTGGATGGTTGGTTCGATGTTTGGTGTCTGACCACCTGTCCCCAAGCTGCTGCTGACCTCGCCTTTGTCCATTTCTGCATGGCCCGTTCAGGCCCACCAGCTCACTGCTGTTTCTTTACCATATTTAGAGGGAAAAGGTCTTCTCATGAGTCTAACCATGGCCCTTCTGCCTAGACACAACCTTGTAGCTACTTTTTCTGGGATTTTTATGCCTTCTGTGGTCCCCAACCCCTGGGCGGTGGCCTAATGCTGGCCTGTGGCCTGTTAGGAACCAGATGGCACATCATCACCTGAGCCCTACCCTCCACTCTCCCCCGTCCATCCATGGAAAAATTTTGCAGCCACACAGCAGGAGGTGAACTTTGGGGCAGCAAGTGAAGCTTCATCTGTATTTACAGCTGCTTCCCATAGCTCACATCATGGTCTGAGCTCCGCCTCCTCTCCCATCCCCACCCCTGTCTGTGGAAAAATTGTCTTCCATGAATCCAGTCCCTGGTGCCATAAACGTTGGAAACTGCTGTTCTAAAAAACTGTGCTTAGATCCTCACTGCTCACCAAGAGGTTTAACTGTTTTCTTCCCCTCTTAATAATGGGAAAGGAATTGTAATAGTGGAGGGAATATATTTTTTTTCTAGTTTAGGGAAAATCTTTCTCCTTTTACATGTATAGCGGTTTCTCTCACTCGGCAAATACCTTCTCCTTTCCATTTGTTCCACAATCCTTCTAAAATCTCAGAAAGGCTCAAGCTTTTAGAAAACAAAAGCCATAAATAATTGTAAGTTATTATTCCTTTCCACTAAACTCTTTCTTCCCAACGCTTTCAATCAATGAGCCTAGATAGAATAGCTTTGCTCCTGAAACTGGACAAAGGGACCTTGGAAAATTCTGGGAAAAAAAAA
>VSMD01113963.1:0-25036 GCA_008750895.1 Mirza zaza
TTTTGAGACAGAGTCTCACTTTATTGCCCAGGCTAGAGTGAGTGCCGTGGCGTCAGCCTAGCTCACAGCAACCTCAAACTCCTGGGCTCAAGCAATCCTGCTGCCTCAGCCTCCCAAGTAGCTAGGACTACAGGCATGCGCCACCATGCCCGGCTAATTTTTTTTCTATATATATTAGTTGGCCAATTAATTTCTTTCTATTTTATAGTAGAGATGGGGTCTCGCTCTTGCTCAGGCTGGTCTCGAACTCCTGAGCTCAAATGATCCGCCCACCTCGGCCTCCCAGAGAGCTAGGATTACAGGCGTGAGCCACCGCGCCCGGCCTTATTGTTGTTTTTAAAGCTGAATAGTCAATTTGCTTATAGAAATCATCGAGGCAAAAAAACCCACTAGCTTCCTCCCCTGAAGTCACCTCCCTCCCTCTTATGGCAGGCCTTCAATCCTTTAGGTATACCCACCTCAAACTAGTTTATCTAATTTGAGTGAACTTCAAATTCATCTTGGAGATTAGACCAAAACCCTATATCTTTAAAGCCCAAAGCAAAAGTTGGAGTAACAAATAAAAAGAAAACCAGAAAACCAAATTAGAAAAGACAGCATCTGTCCTGAGAATATACCATCTAATGAGGGGAGCAAAACTGTCCAAGGAAATAATTTCTCCTTGAATGAATGAAGTCTAACAAGCTTATTGAGATAAAATTTGTTTTTACTCTACATATATGATTTAGGTCAAAACATTTAATCTGGAGAATATAAATTAAAGAGTATGTTCTCAAGAAAAAGAACATGAGTTATAAGAGAAAAATCAGAGAAAATTACTGACATTTTAATGACTAAAGGTAAAGGCATACTGAAGATTTAATTTGGGAGAATACCGATGGATAGACATCAGACTCCCGAAGTAAATTCAACTACATGAAGACAAGAAAAAAATAATTCAAATCATGTTAAGAGATTACATTTGCCATTCTGGTAATCAATTATGGGCCTAAAATGAACACAAAATGAGAGATAAAATTTTGGTACTTTCTCGTTGGTCTTACTTCCCATGTTCCTCTCATGATAAAAGCACCTTGCTGTGCTGTCAGAGTCTAATGTTTGGAAACACTTATTTTTCCCACATAATGTACCATTACACACAAGCTTACTAATTCATCTGGAGTTTAACAATGAAAATGATTGTTCTAATACTGAAGGAAAAATAGGACGTGTTAGACTTTATGTCTACACTTTTTATTTTATAGGCAACTTTAGGGATTTCCAAGGTTATCTTTGACTAAATGCCATTTTTTACCTTCCTTGGATCAGTGTATTCAGACAGTAAAAGTGAAAATTATGTGACAAAAAAACAAATATAGCAAGATATTAAACAATTCTAGAGTACTCGTTTGTAGAAACCAAAGACTTATTCTGTATGCTGATGTCAGCTATTTTATTTAACAAATTTTTTTTGGTATCATTTTTTGTTACCACACACTGCTCAAGGTGGTAAGAAGATAGCTAACATGCTACCGTTTCCTAAAGAATTTCATATTCTTGGCCGGGCGCAGTGGCTCACGCCTGTAAATCCTAGCACTCTGGGAGGCTGAGGTGGGAGGACTGCTCGAGGTCAGGAGTTCCAAACCAGCCTGGGCAAGAGCGAGACCCCGTCTCTACTATAAATAGAAAGAAATTAATTGGCCAACTAATATATATAGAAAAAATTAGCTGGGCATGGTGGCGCATGCCTGTAGTCGCAGCTACTCAGGAGGCTGAGGCAGGAGGATCGCTTGAGCCCAGGAGTTTGAGGTTGCTGTGAGCTAGGCTGACGCCATGGCACTCACTCTAGCCTGAGTAACAAAGCAAGACTCTGTCTCAAAAAAAAAAAAAAAAAAAAAGAATTCATGTTCTAGGTAACAATAGTAACCCCAATTCTAATGTAGATTCCTGTACACATAAGTCTAGTCTATACACACTTACTTATATACCTTTCTTTTTTGCAATCTTCTGAATTTTGGTTTCAGTATACATTTCATATACTCATAACTTGTGAGTTCATCCTGTTGGGATAATCAGAAAAAGAGGCAACTGTGGATGAGTAAAGATGACTGGAGGAGATAAAAGAAGGAGTATTTTAAACTGTTAAAGATAAAGGAAAATGACTAAAATGTAAGTCCAGACCGTAACACTGCTAATCCAGAATTGAAAATATGCATTCCCACTGGAAGAAAATAGGTAAATACAAGAGGCTGGGAAGATCTCAGAAAGATTAATTCAGCTTTAGCAAGGAGGAAAAATACATGATAGATAACCCAAACTTTTTCTATCCCAAGCATCTGGGATCAGAACAAAACCTAGAAATGTCATCCAGGTAACAAATTATAGTAGCTTATTAATATTTTAGAAGATACAATATAACTCATAATATAGTAGCTAGCATTTATTCTTCTCATTCAATAAATATTTATTGAAAGCCTATAATGAGCTAGGCACTGTTCTAGGCAGTGGGATCAGCCATAAATAGGACATAGAAAGTCTTCGCTTCTCATGGAAATTATAGACAAATGAGAGGCAAACAATCAGGATAACTTTAGAGAGAAATATGTGCTACGAAGAAAATAAAACAGGCTGGGCACAGTGGCTCACACCTGTAATCCCAACAATTTGAGAGGCCAGAGCAGGAGGATCACTTGAGGCCAGGAGTTAAAGATTAGATGGACAACATAGCAAGACCTCATCTCTACAAAAAATTAATTAGCCAGGCATGGTGGGGCATGACTGTGGGCCCAGCTACTTGGGAGGCTAAAGAGGGAGGGTCACTTGAACCCAGGAGTTTGAGGTTACAGTGAGCTACGATCATGCCACTGCACTCCAGGACAGAGCAAGACCCTGTCTCTAAAGAAAAATAAAATAACTTAAATAAAAACAGGCCGGGTGCTATGGCTCACGCCTGTAATCCTAGCACTCTGGGAGGCCGAGGAGGGTGGATCGCTCAAGGTCCGAAGTTCGAAACCAGCCTCAGCAAGAGCAAGGCCCCATCTCTACAAAAATAGAAAAGAAAATTAATTGGCCAACTAAAATATATAGCAAAAATTACCCGGGCATGGTGGCGCATGCCTGTAGTCCCAGCTACTTGGGAGGCTGAGGCAGAAGGATCACTTGAGCCCAGGAGTTTGAGGTTGCTGTGAGCTAGGCTGACACCACGGTACTCTAGCCCAGGCAACAGAGTGAGACTCTATCTCTAAATAAATAAATAAATAACAAGTCAGGCCTCAAATTAAAAGCTTGAGTCCAGGAGTGTGAGGCTGTAGCGAGCTATGATGGCACCGTAACAGCTGCTATACTCCAGCCTGGGCAACACAGCAAGACTTCATCACAAAATAAATTAATTAAGACACTAAAGACCTGAATCATGAGAAGCTAGCCACCAGCCAGTCAAGCAACACAGTTCTGGAGGAAGAGTATTCTTGGCAGAAGAAGTAGTAAAGACAGACCAAATGAGTGGCAGGAACAAGCCTAACAGGTGCAAAGACCAGAAAGAAGGGAACTGGAAAGAAAGGGAAATGGCCACAATGGTTTCAGAGGCCACAATAGCCCAGGGCCAGATCGGGTAAGGCCTATAGGGAACTGTGTGCCCAAGGCCTGACACCAAATCCTGAATCTTAATACCTACATAAGTTGCTAGGATTGGTCACTCCCTCTTTTTCTAAAATTGAACTCATAGTTTCAGTCACAACTTCAGTTCCCCTGACATTATTTTTACATGAGATTATTACATATGTTACTCAACCATGGAGATTTTCAGTAACTTAAGTCTCCACAGAAGAATGTTCTAATAAAATTAATATTAATAACTGCTACAAGATAAGAAAGTACCAAATACGATGGGAAGACAGAAGGTACACCAATGGATTCTGAAGGAGAAACCTCACAGCAGTTTAAGAAGTGGTCCTTAAAAGTAAAATTTCCCTAAGTAGACAATTAGGATAAGGGCATATCAGAGGAACAGCAGGAATACAGTCATGAAAATAAAATAGTGAGTTTTAACCAATACCATACAGAAGTCCTCCTTTATCCTTGGTTTCGCTTTTCAAGGTTTCAGTGACCTAAGTAAGATCAACCACAGTTCAAAAATATAAAATGGAAAATTTGAGAAGTAAACAATGCATAAGTTTTAAATGCTACATCGCAATGTCCAAGTCATTCGGTTCACTTAATCTCATCACGTAGGTATTTTACTATCTCACATCATGAAAAGGGTAAGTAGAGTTCAATAAGTTATGTAAGAGAGAGATCCCATATTCATTTAACTTTTATTATATGGTTATATTTGTTCATCAGTTATTGTTAATTTCTTACTGTGCCTAATTTATAAATTAAACTATCACAAGCCAGGCACGCTGGCTCACACCTATAATCCTATCACTCTGGGAGCCTGAGGCGGGAGGATCAGTTGAGCTCAGGAGTTGAGACCAGGCTCAGCAAGACTGAGACCCCATCTTTATACTAAAAATAGTAAAAATTAGCTTGGCATGGTGGTAAGACCCTGTAGTCCCAGCTACTCAGGACGCCGAGGCAGGAGGCTCGCTTGGGCCCAGGAGTTTGCTAGGCTGATGCCACTGTACCACAGCCTTAGTGACAGAATAAGACTCTGTCTCAAAAAATTAAAACATAAAAAATAAACTTTATCACAGGAATGTATAGAAAAAACGATAGTATATATGCTGCAGTTTCAGGAATCACTAGGGGTCTTAGAATGTATCCCCCATGGATAAAGGTGACTGCTGCATTTACTTCTTTTTTAAAATTTCAAAATATTAAGGGGGTACAAATGTTTTTGTTACATGGAAACCTTGTATAAGTTGGGGCTTTTAGTGTACCCATCACCAGAATAGTGTTCACTGTACCCAATAAGCAAGTTTTTAGTGTATCTGCTTCTTTACAGAAACATGACTTCACAGAAAATACAATCAAATCCCATGATAATAAATCATGTTTTACAGGTATTCTGCAATAAAAATCTGATATCATATGATTCTCTTCACGTAACAAAATTATTAAGTAATTTGTATTAAAGAAATTGGACTTATGTAAAGTGAACCTTTTCACAAATATGTGAAAGCTGTACTTGTTCACATATTTAAATATGATTTTACCACTAAGAGTAAAGATTTTTATCATTTAGCTAAGATTTTACCACTGGAAGAGAAGCCAGTTCCCCATCAGTAATAAAACTTGTTTCTGGTAAAATTGTCATGCTTATCCAAAGCTCACATTTCATTTAAATATGTTAAGGTATACACATATCTTTATCTCAAATTTCCCTCCAATCCCCACCAAATTGACAATAAAAGAAATTTTAAAAATCCACAACAAACAAATAGGCGCGGCTGGGCGTGGTGGTTCATGCCTGCAATCCTAGCACTCTGGGAGGCCAAGGTGGGAGGATCGGTCAAGGTCAGGAGTTCAAGATCCGCCTGAGCAAGAGTGAGACCCTGTCTCTACTAAAAATAGAAAGAAATTAGCTGCACAACTAAAAACATATACATAGAAAAAATTAGCCGGGCATGGTGGT
This sequence comes from Mirza zaza, assembly GCA_008750895.1. Classification (NCBI taxonomy): domain Eukaryota; kingdom Metazoa; phylum Chordata; class Mammalia; order Primates; family Cheirogaleidae; genus Mirza; species Mirza zaza. The sequence continues at coordinate 5,555 of VSMD01113963.1, forward strand.
GCATAGCTGTAGTCCCAGCTACTCGGGAGGCTGAGGCAGAAGGATGGCTTGAGCCGAGGAGTTTGAGGTTGCTGTGAGCGAGGCTGATGCCATGGCACTCTAGCCTGGGCAATGGAGTGAAGACTCTGTCTCAAAAAAAAAAAAAAAAAAGAAAGAAAGAAAGAAATAGAAGCTAATAGCAGGTAGAGACAGCAACTAAAATTCAATCCTGACAAGAACTCCAGAAAAGAGTACTGAGAAAAAAAAATGGCTGAGAAGTTATCGAAGATAATATAACAATACAGAGCAGGCCAAGTATGCCATTGCTATTCAAGCTGCCTGGAGCTCTTCCCCCAGATATCCACCAGGCTCACTCACTCACTTCCTTTACGTCTGCGCTCAAATGTTTTCTTATCCTTGAGAATTTCCTTGATGACTTCATATACTTAAAAAGCTGATACCAACATTAAAACTTTTGTGGAAAGGCAGAAAAATAAAAAGTTACCACCATTCCCTATCTCCTTTTCTCCAGCTCAATTCTTTCCACAATCACCATCTATAAAATTTACAGGATTGTTTTCCCACTAGAGCAGAGACTTTGTTTTGATTACTATGTGCCGGCAGCCAGAACACACAGTTGGCATTCACTAAACATTTGCTGAACTGTTGTAACCTAACTGTAGAGAGAAAGGATGAGGGAGAAATGAGGACTCATTCACCATAAATAGTCAAAAGATAATGCTTAAAATTAGTGAATTCTCTGGAGCAGCAGTTCTCTAATTTTTTGGCTTTTGAAGCCCTTTACATTCTTGAAAATTGAGGACCCCAAAAGCTTTTATTATTTGGGTTAAATCTATTGATACCATATTAGAAAGTAAAACTGATATATGCTTTAAAATATATTACTTTAAAACAGCAATAAACCCACTATATACTAATGCAAGTAACATTTATTAATATACTTTCAAAAACTTAACAAGAGTTGTGCAGCTATACATTTTTGCAAGTCTCTTTAATGTCTGGCTGGAAGAAAGCTGGATTCTCACATCTACCTCTGTATTCATTCTCTAATGATATGTTGTTTTGGTCAAATTATAACAAAACCCAGCATCACACAAACATGTAACTGAAAAAGGTAGTGTATTTTTAATAGCCTTTTCAGATAAGTGTGGATATTCCTCTTTGATACTACCCCAAAACTTGACAAAAGTAGTTTTACAGAGGTTAACTGCAATGTGCCTCTAAAACCTTATCAATGAACCTTCATATCATTTCAGTAAAAATATATTACTGTCTTTCACCTTACATAGATCTTTCCATGCATGATTTTGTAATGTCATGCATTGGTCAAGAGGAAAATAATGGTTCACCAAGTTATACACATCTTCCAAACACATTTTATAAAAAAGTAAAAAAATCATATTTGTTAATAACACCACCAATCTCATCAGAAAAGTCCTGAGAAGCTGCCAAGCTCATAGTGGCAGATATGTTTTCCAAAATTCTAATTTTTGCTTGAAAGCCTGGATTTTATCTTGGCAGTAAATTCTGTCAGTTGTTTTCCTTGAAGTGATAGGCTCATTTCATTTATTTTTGAGAAAATATGTGCAAATACTCAAGTTCACATAACTACAGTTTGCCATTCTTTCAAGTAAAAATAGTGTTCCAAGAAAAAAGTGACTAGTTTGCTAGTTCAGCTCACAGCTAAATCAAATAAGTTCTTTTCTCAATACAAATATCATACTTTGGTATGCAGCAGAAATGTCTTATAGCATCCTTCCCATTTTGCCACACGGAATATTAAAAAGATGTGCTCAAGGGTCAACATTAATAAAATTAACAATTTTTACTGTTTCACAAAGGGCATTCTTAAGTAAAACTGGCTTTTTTTTACTGTAAATGTGTAATGATGAAGAATATGATGATTATTATTGTAGTTTTGCTGCTATCTTGACTCATGCTGCAGGGCAAACAGTTTTATTATGCACAACTGTTTTTGCACCATCAGTGTAACTGATGTTGACATTAGTTACTGTAGCAAATAAGAACTGATCATTATTATGAAACAGTTTCAACCTGGCAGACCTCCTGAAACACTTGAAGGCCTCCTCAAGAGTCCATAGGCCACACTTTGAGAACCACTCCTCTGGAAATACAAATAAAATAGCAAAAGGAGATATATTTTCAGGGAAAAGAATTGGGTACTATGAAATCAAGACTAGCAAGGGAGCCTTATTTTCCCCTATACATCTTTTATGTACCTTATAAATTTGGTACACTTTGTATGTATTACTTTTCATTAAAAAAATTGTTTAAAAGATGTAAACTGACAAAAAATAAGTAGAAATATAAGTATACTAGGTAGAAATATAAAAGTATGCACTAGAAAAATAATTTTTAAGAAATAAAATGTTCCTGTTTAGGCAGTGGAACTAGGGGATCAGAAGAGTGGCATAGGAAACCACTGATTTTGATTATAAGCCTTTATAAAAACTAGGCCGGGCGCGGTGGCTCACGCATGTAATCCTAGCACTCTGGGAGGCCGAGGGGGGAGGATTGCTCAAGGTCAGGAGTTCAAAACCAGCCTGAGCGAGACCCCGTCTCTACTAAAAATAGAAAGAAATTAATTGGCCAACTAAAAATATATATATATAGAAAAAATTAGCCGGGCATGGTGGCGCATGCCTGTAGTCCCAGCTACTTGGGAGGCTGAGGCAGAAGGATCACTTGAGCCTAGGAGTTTGAGGTTGCTGTGAGCTAGGCTGACGCCACGGCACTCACTCTAGCCTGGGCAACAAAGCAAGACTCTGTCTCAAAAAAAATAAAAAATAAAAACTGTTCAAAATATTGCTTGGAAAAACACTTATAATAAATTAGGTTTAAAAAAAACAGGCCAGGCACGGTGGCTCACGCCTGTAATCCTAGCACTCTGGGAGGCCGAGGCGGGAGGACTGCTCAAGGTCAGGAGTTCGAGACCAGCCTGAGCAAGATCAAGACCCTGTCTCTACTATAAATAGTAAGAAATTAATTGGCCAACTAAAATATATAGAAAAAATTAGCCGGGCATGGTGGCGCATGCCTGTAGTCTCAGCTACTCGGGAGGCTAAGACAGAAGGATAGCTTGAGCCCAGGAGTTTGAGGTTGCTTTGAGTTAGGCTGATGCCACAGCACTCACTCTAGCCTGGGCAACAAAGCGAGACTCTGTCTCAAAAAAATAAATAAATATATACATACATACATACCCATGCACAAGTGAGGGAATGGCTATGAAATATCCCAAGATGTAACAGTAACTGGGAAAGTGTGCTGGTGAGTTTCCATCATATATGAAAATTCTGTTATTATAATTTTTAAAATGCATTTAAAAAGCAATAATTTCTTTGAGACCAGAAAGTCTAATGACTCAATAAAAAAAGTTAAAAGTATAAACCTTAAGTAGTTTTTTTTAAACATTTAAATGGTTAAACCCTATACACACACAAAGTAAAATAATTTTTTTTTCTTCATTTCATATGATCACAATGAAGACCATATCAGAACATAATTCAGGTCAGGCGCATGGCTCAGGCCTGTAATCCTAACACTCTGGGAGGCAGAGGCAGGAGGACTGCTTGAGCTCAGAAGTTCAAGAACAACCTGAGCAGGAGCAACACCGTCTCTGCTAAAAACAGAAAAATTAGCCGGGCATCGTGGTATGCCTGTAGTCACAGCTCCTCAGGAAGCTGAGGCAAGAGGGTCACTTGAGCCCAAGAGTTTGAGGTTGCTGTGAGCTAGGCTGACACCACGGCACCCTAACCTAGACAACAGAGTCAGATTCTGTCTCAAAAAAAAAAAAAAGAACATAATTCATTATTCATTTGAAAAAGGAAGAAGAATAACATAATTACTTTATGGTAAATATAAAAAGTTATATGATTATTTCATAAATAAAACCTTCAGAGAAATATAATAAACCTACTATCAAAAACCTAATTTAAATTTAGTTTCTTAAAGGATTTCCTGATCCAAGAAAGAAGAGATTATTTCTATATATAAATAGATAACTCAAAAGCAAATTAGATTCCCCACTAAAAGGAACCAAGGTTCCCTGGCTGATTCCACTACTGAGACAGAAAAGATACAACATGAGCTTGGAACATCTTGCTGTGCCAGAAAGAAAGGAAATACACAAAAAAATAATAAAGTTTTGTCAAAAAGAAACAAGCACCAGCATGGAGAGACTCCCAATGAACAAATCTGGGACAACTTGAGCATCAAAATAAACAAAGGGAGTAATGGGTTATACCACACTGAATAAAACAGAAAGTACATGATAATAGATAAAAGGATGTCTCTTCCTTGTAATAGAATGACTACTGGTAAAAGGAATGGAGAAGTTAGAAAGTAACCATTTTGTAACCACCAGGGTAAAGATCAGAATAGAAAACAACCATCAATGGATGCTATGTGGGGATAGGGGTGGTGATGATAAGGAACAAAAAGATCTGATAAAGAGAAGAGTACCTGTACTATCTCAAAGTTATCCCCACAGATTGCTTATCAGATGTAAGAGGAAAAATAACTGTACAGTGGAGAAACCAGACAACACCATAAACAGGTAATGAAAATTCACATCACTAATGAAGGGCAGACCAACAACATGAGCCTCCGTATCACACCCTGAAAAAGATACAAAACCCCTGCCTAGGGATGCATAACCTGAATTCAATTATCAGGAAACACTAGACAAATCCAAATTGAGGAATATTCTATAAAATATATGGTTTGAATTCTTAAAAAACATTAATGCAAGAAAAGATAAAGAGTAAGGCACTGTTCCAGCTTAGGAAGACTAAACAGACATGACAACTAAATGCAATTTGTGATCCTGGACTGGATCCTATGAGGAAAATGCTATAAAGGGACAAATGGGGACAAATTAACAAAACTGGAAAATGAATTGTAGATTAAAGTATATAGATAGTATTATCAATGTTAAATTTCCTGAATTTGGTAACTGTGCTATGATAATGCAAGACAATACAACATACAGGAATATTTAGAGACAAATGGGCATAATGTATGCAATTTACTCTCAAATAATTTAGAGAGAGAAAACGAAAAAGCAAATGTGACAGAATGTTAAAAACTGATGAATCTGAATAAACTGATTGTGTTTCATTTTCAGTCCTCAATAAAAAAAAATAAAAAAAAAAACTGATGAATCTGCCAGGCATGGTGGCTCATGTCTATAATACCAGCAACTCGGAAGGCTGAGGCAGGAGTATCACTTGAGGCCAGAAGATCAAGACCAGCCTGGACAACAGAGTGAGACCCTGTCCCTAAAAAAAAAAAAACTTGAAAAAAAATTAGCCGGTGTGATGGCATGCACTTGTAGTCCCAGTTACTCAGGAGGCTGAGGCAGCAGCATCACTTGAGCCCAGAAGTTCGAGTCTGCAATGAGCTATGACAGCACCACTGTGCTCCAGCATGAGCAACAGACAGAGATCACCTCTCTCAAAAAAAAAAAAAAAAAAAATTGGTGAATTTGAGTAATAGGTATTCAGGAGTTCTCAGTACTATTTTAAATTTTTTGTAAGTATGAAATCATTTCAAAACAAAAAATTTAAGTAAAAGCAAATTGGGGGGTGAAAAAATAATAAAAATGAATGATTTATTCTGCTGCCCTATGCATTCCCATATGAATAAAGGAAATTACTACAACAGTAATTACTCAGACTGAATTTTCAATTCTCTAGAAAAAGAAAAATATTTTTTTATGTATCAAATCATGTAAATACTAAACTAAGATGCCGATCCTGTATACCCTCAGAACATAGAAATCTATGATTTTCATGTTAACCCAGTACACACTGAGGAACTCTCCCTTCCTCTAGCAAACCATGAGGCCCTCACAGCCAAGGCCTAAGATCTGTTCTTTATGGTCACACAAGCACGGACACAGTGCCTGAAATACAGCACTCATATTTGTTGAATAAATGCTGAATGTTTAGAAATGGAAAGAAATTTACTGCATTTTATCAAATATGAGAGGAAGAGAGAGAATGAGAAGAGACACTTAAATATGGTACTTCTACAAATTATTTTAAAACATGGCACAGTGGCTCACATCGAGGCAGGGTGGATTGTTTGAGCTCAGGAGTTCCAGACCAGCCTGAGCAGGAGCAAGACCCTATCTCTATGTAAAATAGAAAGAAATTAGATGGACATCTAAAAATATATAGAAAAAATTAGCTGAGCCTGGTGGCGCATGTCTGTAGTCGCAGCTACTCTGGAGGCTGAGGGAGCAGGATTGCTTGAGCCCAGGAGTTTGAGGTTGCTGTGAGCTAGGCTGACGTCATGGCACTCTAGCCTGGGCAACAGAGTGAGACTGTGTCTCAAAAAAAAAAAAAAAAAAATTCTAAAATATGAACATTTTCAAATCTCACAAAAGCAAAGAACAGTATTATTAATATCCATGTACCCATCACTCCAACCCAACAACTATCAAGACTGTGCTATACTTGCTTCATCAATGTCATCGTCCCTATACCACTTTTTTTGTGCTAAAGTATTTTAAACAAATACCACCATTTTTCTCCTTAATTCCTGAGTTTCCATCTCTAAAAAAAATGGGCATTTTCTTACATAAACATAATGTCATTATCTAACAAAAATCACAATAATTCCTTGATATCATCTAATACCCATCCACATTCAGATTTACCCCAGTGTTTCAAAAATAGCTTTTCTACAATTTGTTTGAGTCAGGATTTAAACAAGGCTAACATATTACACTTGGTTATTACATATAAAATAATATTAATCTGTTTACATCATCTAACAGCAATTATGAAAAGCCTAACAGACAAACCAAATAATTAATTTACACTTGCAGATTCTCCAGAATCAATCTGAATCTAATGCATTTGCTGTTGCTAATGTCTGTAGCACTCTTTCTCCAGATTATCACTATGGTTGGTTTTTTTTCTAGCCATTGAAATAACAAATTAAATTATCATCTCTAAAAAGAGGCCTTCCCTAACCACTCAACCCATAAAAGAAACCCATTTCCATTCAATCTCTACTACATGGTCCTATTTTCTTCATATCACCACTACTTGAAATTATTCTATTTATCATGTTCCCCCTCCAACAGAGTATCTGCTCCATGAAGGCACCTCTAAAATGTAAACTCAGCTAAGTATTTGTTTCTAAACAATTATAATTCCTTCCTCATGTAATGGTATAAATTGAGTACCTGTAGAAACCTGGGTCAGCTGTAACCAAAAATCTGTGGGATGTAGGAAAAGAAAGAACAGAGGTATAAGACATTCAAATTTAATTGTGGACTTTTATGGAACAATAATTACAGGTTTCTGAAATAAAAACAAATTATTCAGGATGATTTAAAAAATGTTACCAGGAGTAATAGTTTCATTTTTTGTACCATCTGAGAGTTTGTAAACCTTCAGTAACTTCTATAATGCCGTAGCAATATTACCTAGAACAACAAACATGGCTTCATCATAGGTTTTATGCATACATATGTGCATAAATGTGTATCATGAAGGCATTTACACTCTCAGCACTTCTTCCTGGGGATTCAACTATAACTAATACAGTAATGAATACCAAAAACCTAACTGAAAATATGATCCAAATTTAAATTTAGGACTTACAGAAAACAAGAGTTATCTATCCTACACTTCTTATTTAAATAGAGAGATCCGAATTGGGGCGGGGGACATTAAAAATAAACAAGATCTAGATGTATAGCAAGCAAAGCTAGATCTAAAATCCAGATCTCCTTTCTCTAGCTCCACACTCTTTGCTAAGATAATGTTACCCACAGAATGTTAATGTCAAGTTACAACATATTTTAATTATCATTTTTAGGACTGTCACCCTTTTTTCCTACTGAAATCTTAGCCGAAGGGGGAGAAAAAGTCTAAAGAAGGGCACAATCATATGTTACATAAAGCATGATACAGAAACCCCTCTTTACCCAAAAATGAGAAGAAAAAAGAACCATCTAAAAACCTAAACAGTTAGATTCAATGAATTTTGTATTCCACATTTTAAATTCTAAAGTAAAATAACTATTTAGGAGTATCTGCTAAACAACTATTCCTTAGCTTTATACAAGTTGCTGTTCTCTTATTTTAAAAATCAGTAGTTATCTCTCAATTACTTGTGGAAATGGAGTACCAAAATGAAATTCATCAAGATGTAAACCTCAGCTACAATGCATTTTTCACAAAAATAAAATTATTTTGGTTATACCTTTCTTCAAAAACCAAATCTAGGCCGGGCGTGGTGGCTCATGCCTGTAATCCTATCACTCTGGGAGGCCTAGCGGGCGGACTGCTCGAGGTCAGGAGTTCAAAACCAGCCCGAGTGAGACCCCATCTCTACTAAAAACAGAAAGAAATTCATTGGCCAACTAAAAATATATATACAAAAAATTAGCCGGGCATGGCGGCGCATACCTGTAGTCCCAGCTACTCGGGAAGCTGAGGCAGAAGGATTGCTTGACCCCAGGAGTTTGAGGTTGCTGTGAGTTAGGGGGACGCCATGGCACTCACTCTAGCCTGGGCACAAAGTGAAACTCTGTCGCAAAAAAAAAAAAACAACCAAATCTATTTATAGTGAAATAACCAAAAAACATGCGACCTAGAGACATCAAACAAAAGGAAGAAACGAAAAAGGAAAGAAGTGACAGAAGGACCCACACACATGATATAGCACCCATGATAAACAAGAAGAGACTCTACTCTTCCCATTTTCCTACAACATTGTGGAGACCAATTTATGATCACCCTCACCAATTCTTAGACTACTACTGTGAATCTTAGGTAGCAAACAAATGAGAGGAGAGAGATGATAAAGTAAATTTGTCCAAGGTTACACAGCAAGACAGTGACGAAAGTAAAATAATTCAAGGCTTTTTAAAAAAAAAGCATCAATCTAAGATTCTTTTCAGAGTAAAAGGGTTTCCTTCATATCCCATCAGTTTTACCTCACAAATGTAACTAACGGCTGCTGTTTAGTATGAAAAATACAGCGTATAATGACATGAAAATTTTTACTAAAAACATTTAGTAACAAATTATCAAAATGTAGCACTTCACCCTAGAAGGTCAGTAAAAGCAGCATTACAGAACTTCGATGTACAGTAATTTCAAAATCACATTCTAGCATTTGTAAACAATAACACACACACGAAAAAGAAAAACATGGGAAAGGAGACGGAACCTTGGCTTATCTTTTTTCCCAGTCTGTTCTTTCTGGCTGAAGAGGTCCCTAAAATAAGAAAATTAAAGGTAAAATGCCGAATGAAATAAGTCAGGTTTTGAAGCTGAATTAAGTCAGATCCAAAAAGCTGTAAGAACTCCTATAAAATGAAGTCCGTCCGCTGGCAGCTGACCATTTAGGAGAGTTCTAAAATCACACCACACACAAATCAGAAAAACAGGAAAGCTTACCACAATACAATGAAGTCAACCCACACCACGAACATGAACAAATTAAACGAATGCTCTATTAATGAACTTCGAAATGATAAAGTAACATAAAAAGAAAAATAAAAAGAATTAAAAATAATATATTAAAAAAATAAACGAATGCTCTATACTTCCCGGTATTTTTTTTTTTTTGAGTGTTAAAACTTACACTTGCGTTAGGAGATATCTGTAAACAGCTACTGTAACCTGTTTGAGAACTACTGTAACAAATCTCTTATTTCGGCAGGAAAGAACAGATACTTCCGCTACAGCACTGACTGGCAAATGATCTAAGGACAATAATAAATATATATATATACACACACACACATATATATACATATATATCAAGCTTCTTCTTTAATGGCCAGGAAAGCCAACTCCATACAAAATCCGACGCGCCCGAGTCTCCGCTGTTCCGCGGACTACATTTCCTTGATCGCAGGAGGCAACTCCCTAACCGTCAGGGCTGACTTAGCGCCCTCCGACTCCCCGGGTCCCGGGTCCCTCCGTCTCTGCATTGTCACATCGCGCTCCCACGCCTCAGTCCTCAGCCCCCATCCCAGGACTCTCCGGGGAGACAGGAAAACAGGGGAAGAAACCCTCTCACCCACACTCCCTTACCGTATGTGGGCTGTGGGTGTGTCGGCGGACGAGCGCTTCGCCCCACTACGATCAAATCCTCAGCGGAGACGCAGACCCCAGGTCTCCACGGCGCCGGCGACAACCGGCCGGTGGCCGACCCCAGCCTTCCGCGGCCGCAGCCCTTCCTCTTTCTCCCCTCCAGGCCAGCCCCTCCCCCGTGGCGCGCACGCGCGGCCTCCAATGGATCCCCTCCCCCCCGGTTCCCCTCACCTTAATCATTAGCCACCCTCTTCCCAGGGTCCGGGAATCGCAGACCCAGGAAAGGAAGACGGGAAACGTGAGGGGCGAGAAGTACACGTCGAGAGCCGGCGAACGGCGCCTCAGATCTCGGCCTAACAGGCCCCTAGAGTCAAGAGGAGCGTCTGTCACCGCCACCAAAACTGTACGTGCGGCAGCGCCTGGACTCGGCCCAGCTAACACGGCTTGGGTTCAGAATGCCTAATTCGGCCCCACGGGAACTCGTGCTCTGAAGCCGCGGGCGTTTCTGCGCTGCGCACACCGAACACTTCGCCGCCGCCGCCGCGACTGCCGCCGCTCTCCTGCCGCCGCTCTCCTGCCGCCGCCGCCGCCGCCGCCGCCTAACCAATCCCTCCCCTACTGAGCGAGCACGACACTTCGGGGCTTTACGACAGTTCGGAAAGTGAGAGCGCAGCAGCGTTCACGCCTCCATTACCATCTGTTTGTTTCTGCGCTTGCTCAGATTCCCGTCTCACTGCCCCGCCCCCTCGTGCCCGGCCCTCCCCCTTTGTACTCGTTTTATCAGTCTGTTGGCGAAACCGCACAGTGTCACAAAGCTCATTACTTCATTTTCTTTGGTGATTATGCGTTCAGTATTCAAGCAGAATCCTGACTACGTCTTGGTTAGTTTTGTTGTAACTAAAAATTACAACTAGCCGCAGAATGATTGACTATACTTAACGGCACGCTTGAACAAAAACACGGTTTTTAGTGTCTTTCACAGCAAATGATACCCAGATCATACGCGCTAATGACATAAAGATCGCACCTCGTCGTTAAGGTGAAGTTGCTTCCGGAATCAGATCAAAAGTGGTAATAGCTATCCCGCGAACTCTGGCTGTATAATCGCATAAGCCTTCTTAGTCAATGATTTTATAAAAATAAGTAGATAGCAAATGCTTCAGTATAAGCATTAAGAGGGTGTAGAGGAGAGAGAATGGGCTTAGAGTTGCTTTCAGAACACCGCTGATGCCAGTTAACAGCTGTCTGATTTATTAGACCCTTATGAATCTCAGTTTCCTCCTTTATAAATTGTGATAATATTCTTTGCCTCAAAAGGTACTTGTGAGATTAAATGAGACAAAGGTTTATATAATGCTCTGAACATTACTTAGCAAATATCTGTTGAATAAACATTTAATCCCTCCCTTTGACAACAACTCGTCTTTGTCAATATTCTTCTTGTTCACTCTTGTTCTCCATATTGTTCAGTGAAGAAAATATCTTAAAATTACACAGTGAACAATTAAGGGTAGCAGATTGTGTGGGAACTGAAAGAGCATTGGACTAGGATTTTCTTCCTGTTTTGTCACTGTAAGTATAGAATTTTGCCTGGACTATCTTATCTACTCCCATGGTTTTAATTGTTACTACCTTATGACTTCATAAACCTATATTTCCAGTTCCAACCTTTTTTTTTTTTGCTCTTGACCTGTGCTCTTCAATGAGGTAGACACTAACTGCATGTGGCTGTTGAGCACTTAAAATGCAGCTAGTACAAATTGAGAAGTGTTATAAGTGAAAAATACATATCCAAAGTTACAATACAGAAAAAGGAAGATTATTAAAAAAATCTCAAAGCCTTTTAATATTGATTATATGTTGAAATAATATTTTGAGCTTATTGGGTTAAATCAGCGGTTTTCAAGCAGGATGATTTAGCAACATCCGGAGACATTGTTGGTTGTCACAAGTCAGGGAGGAGGGGCCTCGCTACTGGCATCTAGTGTATAGAGGCCAGGGATGATGCTAAACATCCTATATGCACAGGATAGCCCTCCACAGCAAAAATTTCTCTGGCCCAAAATGTTAATAGTAAAGTTGAGAAAGCCTTGGGTTAAATAAAATATATTGTTAAAATTAATTTCCCCTGTTTCTTTTTACCTTAATATGGCTATTAAAAATTAAAATTATATTTTTAGCTTGCATTATATTTCCATTGAACATAGACATCTCTAACATATCATGTCCAAAATAAATAAATAAATTGTATTTATACCTGATCCATCTTAATCTTCATGTCTCAGTCAATAGCACCAGTCAACCAAATTAATAGAAGGGATTTCTTGTCTTTTCCAGACCAGTTTGAGGTGTCTAACATTTATCCAAAGTGGAGATTCCAGTAAGCTGTTGTGTTTGGCTGTTGGATATATGGGTCTGGAGCTCAGGAAAGCAATCTGGGGTAGAGATTTGGATTCACTGACTTTTTAATGATAGCTGAAGCAATAATTTTGGTGAGGTAACCCAGAGTATAAGTGAGAAGAGATAGATACCTGGAGAAGTTCAAAATTTTAAGAGTTGAAGAATAAAAAGAAGTTCCAGAAAGAAAAAGAAAAAAAAAACAAGAATTACAGGTAGCAAGCTAAAAGAGAAAAGAGTTTTAACAGTGAAATGGGTGATCAAGGATACCAAATGTCCATTACTTTGGTAATAAGGAGATCTGTAAACATGAACATTATCAATAACTGCCTTATATCGTTTAGAACAAAGGTTCTCAACTACCGGTGATTTTGACCCCCAGAGGTTGACAAAATCTGGAGATATTTTTGATTTTCACAACTGGTGAAATGCTACTGATAACTAGGTGGGTAAAGACCTAGTTTTAGATGCTGCTGAACATCCTATAATACACAGAATACCCACACACACAACAAAGAATTATGTGGCCCTAAATGTCAACAATACCCCAATTGAGAAGTCCTGGTATACAAAAGATCAGTACCATTTCATGAAATTGGAAGTAAATGGAAAGAGAGACATATATCTAGGCAAGATATGGAGCCAAGAAAGGGGGAGACTTGAATCCTGTTGGTATACTGAAGGGAAAGAGCCAGGAAAGATAATGGAAATAAAGGGATGATCAGTGGAGAAATAGTCCTGTGGAGGCAGTGGAAATGAGATTCAAAGCTGAGATGAAAGAATTAGCCTTGGATAGGGGAAATATGCCCTTTCCACTGAAACAGGTGAGAAGGAAGAAGTGATTGTACATATGGAATAAGATTTGTTAGCTTCAGGGGGAAAATTGAGGTCAGGCTCACTGAATGACCTTGACTTCTCCATGAAACATGCCAGAGGGCCATCTACTAAGATACAAGGTTTGCAAATGGCTGGTTGGAGAGTGATTAGAAGGGAGAGATTAAAATATTAGAATAGGGACGGCGTGGTGGCTCACCCATGTAATCCTAGCACTCTGGGAGGCCGAGGTGGGCGGATCACTCAAGGTCAGGAGATCTAGACCATCCTGAGCAAGAGGGAGACTCCATCTCTACTAGAAATAGAAAAAAATTAGCTGGACAACTAAAATTATATAGAAAAAATTAGCCAGGCATAGTGGTGCATGCCTGTAGTCCCAGGTACTTGAGAGGCTGAGGCAGGAGGATTGCTTGAGCCCAGGAGCTTGAGGCTTCTGTGAGCTAGGCTGATGCCACGGCACTCTACCCTGGACAACAGAGTGAGAATCTGACTCAAAAAAAAAAAAAAAATCAGAATAGTCACTAACATAATGGCCGAGAGAACAACAAATTGAAGTTCAGAGCAGAAAATGGGTGAGATTGAGAAGACAGGTGCTGTGAGGTTGTATTTAGAGGAATAATGGTAGATTATAGGGTGGGAGACAGCTCTTGCCTGCATTACATACAGCAGTTTCCTTATTTCTATGCTTCTCCCACCACCATCACCACATCACCCCCAACTCAACCTTGAACCACAATCAGAATATAGCACAAACCGATTGGGATACTAAATTGCTTAAAATCATTCAATGACCCTCCATCACCTTCAGGTTACAATCCTAAGTCCTTAGCATGGCAAATAAAGCCCTTCAAAATCTAGATTCTCCAGTGCCACTTCACACCACCCCTGGACACCATCTGCCCCCTGGCCCTGGTTAGACTTCAGCGGGATTCTCAAACTTCTTGAAGTTCTCCAGAAAAAAAAATGCATTCTTCTACCACAACCCTCAACTAGCTGCCTGAAAGCTAACAAACCTAATTCAATTTGTAAAATCACTTCTTCCCTCTCACCTGTTTCAGTGGTAGGGGTATCCATTCTCCAATCCAAGGCTACTTTTTACATGTGAGCCTTGATTCTCATTTCTTCGGCCTCCACAGGAAATTTTCCTCCCCTGAGTATCCGTATATTGCCATTATCTTTCCCCTCTTTTTCACTTGCTCTTTCTATTCAACATACCAACAGGATTCAAGTCTCTCCCTTTCTTGGCTCCATATCCTGCTAGATATATGTCTCTCTTTTTCCATCTCCCTGCCTTTGCACCTACTGTTCCTTCTGTCTCAAAATACCCCCTCCTCCACACTTCCCACCCATGCTTTATCTGCTTAGCAAACTCTTATCCTTTCTTTCAAGCTCTCCTCCACTAAGCATTTCCTTATCTCTCTCCCTACCCCCTGAAAGAGAGTTAATAATCACTTTCATTTTTGCACCCTCTTCAATCTTTGTCTATACTTCTAGGTATTATAATTATTTCTATACAAACCTGTCTGTTTCCAAACTCAAGAATGAAAGGAAAAGGTTTTCTCTCTTTAGTAGAAAAATAGCATTCAATAAATATTTATTGAATTGCACTGAATAAAGAGTTTGAGGTTCTAGTCTCAATTTTGCCACAAGAAACCAGAAATCTTTAATTCGATTACTTGAAATCTCTGAAAATTAATTTGCTCACTTGTGGAAGATCAGAGTTATCAATATATACTCCAAACAAAATTCTACTTCCTGAAACTGCAGCAAAATAATGTGTACCAAATTAGTCTGCATACTTGTGCTAGCCATGTCTCACTATCTGCCAGGCAGGAATTTGAGTTTAGTCTAAAGGTGGAAATAGCTAGATTAATGAGTTACTGCAATAAATGGGAAAAAGAAAAATTACCAAAGTCAGAAAAAGTGGTAAGCCCATCATCCATTGCATACTTCACAATCGTATAAAGTTTGCAAGTGAGAGTAACTAATTATGTGGTCAGGTTTGTAAGCTCTTTAGAAGAAAATGAAGCAAAGTTGGGTGATTTAATGCAGTGAGAGAGGGAAATCTTGGGAACTTGTTGAAAATACTTACTGAACTATTTCCTCAGATGAAAAGCTTTGGAAAGAATTAAAAGGATCTCAGAGATGCACTAGTCAGAACACTTAATAACTCACAACATTTTACTTTCTTACTGATGCACCAAGATATCACTGGAACTTGAAACTAAAAGAAAAATGCTGGCTGGGCGAGGTGACTCACACCTGTAATCCCAATGCTTGAGAAGACTGAGGCAGGAGGATCACTTGAGCACAGGAATTTGAGGTCGCATTGAGCTATGATGACACCACTATACACTAGCCTGGGCAGCAGAGCTTGTCTCAAAAAGAAAAATTTAAAAAAATTAAAAAATGCTATGGATTCCATAACTGTTGATTTAGTTGAGGTAGTGCAGCTCCTCATTAAAGTTATATATATAATGTGATTTCAGCTTACATGATTGCAAATGGAGACAGTATTTAGTTTAAAGATTATACACAGCCATATAAAGCAATGAAATAATGTCATTTGCAGCAACTCAAATGGAACTGGAGACCATAATCCTAAGTGAAGTATCTCAGGAATGGAAAAGAAAACACTGTGTGTTCTCACTAATAAGTGGGAGCTCAACAATGGGTACACATGGGCACAAAGAGATGTAAAGGACATGGGAAATCAGGAAGTAGGGAGGTTGGGAGGAGATCTGAGGGATTAAAAACTCACCTGTTGGGTACAATGAACACTATTCTGGTGACAGGCACACCAAAAGCCCTGACTTAAGTGTTATGCAAGGTGTCCATGTAACAAAAACATTTGTACCCACTTAATATTTTTAAATGAAAATAAATGAAAAAATATATTTTTAAATGAAAAACTAAATAAAATTTTAAAATAAAGATTATGCAGTACTATTATAGTATAGAGTACTATAGTATAGAGTGTTATAATAGTACTGCATAATCTTTATTATACATACATATAGAGACAGAGACAGAGAAAAGATAGTCATTAAACACAGCTCTTATTTCCTATTATAATTTTGATAGGTATTTATCAATCTGTAAATTTTTGATTGTCAAAAAAGAAAAAAGAAAAAAAAAGAGGGGCAGCAAAAACTAAAAAATAAAAAAATAATTAATTTTTTTAAAAAAGAAAATTTCTTTTTTTTTTTTTGAGACAGAATCTCACTTTGTTGCCCAGGGTAGAGTGAGTGCCATGGCGTCAGCCTAGCTCACAGCAACCTCAAACTCCTGGGCTCAAGTAATCCTTCTGCCTCAGCCTCCCAAGTAGCTGGGACTACAGGCATGCGCCAACATGCCCGGCTAATTTTTTCTACATATATTAGTTGGCCAATTAATTTCTTTCTATTTATAGTAGAGACGGGGTCTCCCTCTTGCTCAGGCTGGTTTTGAACTCCTGACCTTGAGCAATCTGCTGGCCTCAGCCTCCCAGAGTGCTAGGATTACAGGCATGAGCCACCGTGCCAGGCCAAAAATAAGAAAAGAAAATTTCTGATTGTCTTGGAATGTAACCTTCAAGAGAAATTTGATTTATCAATAACTAATACTGTCTGCGGCTCATTTTATGAAACACTGAAATAACATAAGTTATGAACTAACAAGGGGATATAAAATGCCTGGAATTTTGCAGATAAGCATTTGAAACTTCAAGTATTTAAATCTGAAATATTTCTGGTTGTCAGGCCAAATTCTGAGCATGTGCAAAGCCATCTTGTTCTGTGAAAGTATATTTTTAAAATAAAACTGTAGAAAAATAAAAGAGAGGCCAGGAGCAGTGGCTCACGCCTGTAATCCTAACACTCTGGGAGGCCAAGGCAGGAGGATCACTTAAAGTCAGGAGTTTGAAACCAGCTTGAGCAAGGGCAAGACCCCATCTTTACTTTAAATAGAAAGAAATTAATTGGCCAACTAATATATATATAAAAAATTAGCCGGGCATGGTAGCATATGCCTGTAGTCTCAGCTAGTCAGGAGGCTGAGGCAGAAGGATTGCTTGAGCCCAGGAGTTTGAGGTTGCTGTGAGCTAGGCTGATGCCATGGCACTCCTGGCGAGGCAACAGAATGAGACTCTGTCTGCAAAAAAAAAAAGAAAAAGAAAAGAGAAAGCCACCATCCACCATTGGTGATATAAGTCTGGAATCACAACTGAGGAGTCTCAACTGGTTGACAATCATTCTCAGAAATAGTTTAGTCTGTTAATTACCAGTATTTTCATACACTTGGTCAAAGTTAGTCATGGATTTTTTAAAAAGTATCAAAGGTCAATCCCCTAGGTGGGGGGGAAGTCATAGATTAAAGACTGAGCATTTTCATCAAGTTGCTTTAACTCTTTTGGAATGCTTTTGCAATGCTGTTTTTTTTTTTGTTTATTTGCTCTTTTGAGACAGAGTCTCACTTTGCTGCCCAGGCTAGAGTGAGTGCCGTGGCATCAGCCTAGCTCACAGCAACCTCAAACTCCTGGGCTCAAGCAATCCTGCTGCCTCAGCCTCCCAAGTAGCTGGGACTACAGGCATGCGCCGCCATGCCCGGCTAATTTTTTCTATTTATATTAGTTGGCCAATTAATTTATTTCTATTTATAGTAGAAACGGGGTCTCCCTCTTACTCAGGTTGAGTTTCGAACTCCTGACCTCCAGCAATCTGCCTGCCTCGGCCTCCCAGAGTGCTAGGATTACAGGCATGAGCCACCGCGCCCGGCCTGCAATGCTGTTTTTTAAATCTATAATTTCTAAAGTGTTTGCCTTTGATGTCAATTAAAAAATACACAAGTTTTGATCATTAAAAAGTTAGGCTGGGCCAGGAGGGGTGGCTTACCCTGTAATCCTAGCACTCAGGGAGGCCAAGGCAGGAGGATAGCTCAAGGTCAGGAGTTCGAAACCAGCCTGAGCAAGAGCAAGACCCCCGTCTCTACTAAAAAATGAAAAGAAATTAATTCACCAAATAAAAATATATGGAAAAAATTAGCTGGGCATGTTGGTACATGCCTGTAGTCCCAGCTACTCAGGAGGTTGAGGCAGAAGGATTGCTTGAGCCCAAGAGTCTGAGGTTGCTGTAAGCTAGGCTGACACTACAGCACTCTAGCCCAGGCAACAGAGTGAGACCCTGTCTTAAAAAAAAAAAAAAAGTTAGGCTGGATAATTTCCAAAGCCCCTTAGAGTTCTAACATTTTGTGTTTTGCTTTAGGCCTAATTAGATTAATGTGAACTCTCTCAATATTATAATTTCAAGTGTGATTTACATACTGGTTAATTATTTGCAAATTAGGAATTGGAAGTAAAGATGCTTCTATGAATTTCCTTGTTACAGACCATGCAAAGTGTTCCAAAAATATTAAAAGTTTCTCTAAACTAAATTAGTATTAGTTTAATAGCATAAATTGTATCTTCACTATGATAAAGTGTAGCATAATTTTGAGTTACAGGATTACAGAGACTGTGCTTTGTTCAAAGATTATACTAGCACTCTGGGAGTCCAAGGCAGGTGGATCGTTTGAGCTGAGGAGTTCGAGACCAACCTGAGAAAGAGCAAAACATGGTCTCTACTAAAAAAAAAAAAATACAAAAAAACTAATTTGGCTGGGCACAGTGGTTCACACCTGTAATCCTAGCACTGTGGGAGGCAGAGGCAGGAGGATTGCTTGAGGTCAGGAGTTTGAAACCAGCCTGAGCAAGAGCAAGACCCCGTCTCTACTATAAATAGAAAGAAATTAATTGGCCAACTAATATATATAGAAAAAATTAGTCAGGCATGGTGGTGCATGCCTGTAGTCCCAGCTACTTGGGAGGCTGAGGCAGCAGGATTGCTTGAGCCCGGGAGTTTGAGGTTGCTGTGAGCTAGGCTGATGCCATGGCACTCACTCTAGCCTGGGCAACAAAGTGAGACTCTGTCTCAAAAAAAAAGAAAAAAAGAAGAAGTTAATTTTATAGCTAAAAATATACAGAAAAAACTAGCTGGGCATGGTGGTACATGCCTGTAGTCCCAGCTACTTGGGAGGCTGAGGCAGCAGGATTGCTTGAGCCCGGGAGTTTGAGGTTGCTGTGAGCTAGGCTGATGCCATGGCACTCACTCTAGCCTGGGCAACAAAGTGAGACTCTGTCTCAAAAAAA